>CAHIKZ030000102.1:497500-517500 GCA_903632075.3 Acanthosepion pharaonis | reverse complement strand
ATATATATATATATATATATATATATATATATATATATATATATATATATATAGATATAGAGAGAGAGAGAGAGAGAGAGAGAGGTGAATGCTTTGTGCAGAACACTTTTTGAAGAGCCAGCCACAGAGACCTGCTGCACTACATCCCCAAGCTCCTCAATCGAGGTTTTGAATTCAGAGCTGTCTTTCTCATAGACCAGTTTCCATCCAAGGCTATATTTCCCAGTCTCTCCTGCTGGAGGGAGAAGAAGCGTATGACCATGTAAGGGAATGTAATGGATTATACTGGTGGAATTCGAATTCGGCATTTGCTATCCACTACCCACCGTGCCTCCAAATATATATATATATATATATATATATATATATATATATATATATATATATATATATATATATATGAACTCTCCCGGCGACTTTAACGTTTCAGGATCCGGCAAAATCATTCTGTTTTTTATGTTTGTGTTGCATATGACACATCAGCCCTGTTAGTGTCTTGCATACAAGCCCGCATATTGTGCAACAGTGAGGACCTCGAGATATTTTTTTTAAGCGTTTCACCCCAAACAAGGCGGGAATCCACTAGCATGCAAGGGGTTACAGAGAGTTGGAGCGAGAGCAAATAGGAGTGATGGAGGAAAGGATGAAGAGAAGGATAGGGGATAGATCAAGGCATCTGGAGATGTCGATTGACATTACATCTGAATAGTTGGAGATTATAACTATCAAGGAAACAGGAAAAGGGGAGGGAGTTCCACAGGCGAGAAGTACGAGACATGAAGCTATTGGAGTAGAAGAGACGGCTACATTTAACAGTTTCGACAGTGAAAGGGTGAGAGCGAGATGCCAGCCTAGTTGAACGCTTAAATTCATGAAGTCTGGGAACAAGCGAAAGCAGCTCATCGGAGCAGTTACCGTAAAAGCATTTGTAAAAAAGACAGAAGGAGGCAACGGCACGTCTGTGAGAGAGCGACTGCAAACGAGATGCCAGATCAGAGCCAATTACATTGCATATCAGTCTCTGGATTATATCAAGAACCTTAAGACAAGCATAAGGGGCGCCAGACCATACGCCATGCAATGGCGAATGGTTGATTTGAAGGATCGACTCGTCTCTTAGATTGTCAATACGATTGATTTCGAAATGTCTGATACTATTCTGGCAGAAGAATCTACAGTGATTTCTAACTATTGTCTACGTTGTCTATAGTCTATATTTAAACTGTTTATTTAAGGTTATTGGGAAGCATATGTTTTGCGAGACCGGAACTACCTACACAATAGACTCTTCCAGGTCTATATTAAGTATGCGACACAACACTCTAGACAGAGAGACACAGAGAGACAGTGAGAGTCTCGTACGACTACCAGTATTGGACACTAACACATAGTAAGCTCCGCTTACACTATCTCTGTAACCTGTTGTTAATATATCTTTCTTACATCTAATCCGTGTTCCGTGTTTTACTTCTGTGGTTCCAACTTTGGCCTCACATCAATATGTGTGTTTCTCGACAGGAGACTTCGTTTGTCATTTGATGTCAAGACCACTGAATTATACCAACATCGATACGCAATATATCTATCGGAACCATGATTGTGATACGTAGCTCCAATCGTAAAACTAGTTTAATATGAAGGACACGTCTATTATAAAAAAATAGTGAAATCAATCCATAATTCAATTAAGAACACGGTCAAAATATACTGGCTATATTCCGAAATAATGAATAGATATGCTTTCAGCAGCATTTATAACGTATGCAATTGAACTTACGTATCATTTATTAAAGTAGTATAAAAAAATTAATTTTGAAAAAGTTAATTCTTTCGAAGGAAGTACTCGAAATCAATAAACTTTTGAATTTCTTTTTACTCTCCTTAAGTCCAGAAAAGACACTTGTACAAATACGAAAAAATATAATGAAACCAAAACAGAAATATCTTGTTATTTTTCTTTAACAAAGCATGTATTAAAGAGGGATTACTTCCGAAATACAAAGAATCACATACATCACACATAAAAATGGGCGTCTATTTCAAGTACGATTATCCACTATAGTAAGGTTTGAGGTAATAAAAATGTCGTATTAAAAATATATCCATTAATTCTTTCTAAATTGTTTTGTTGCCTAGATTACTTCATGTGGTATCTTCGAAAGAGAATAATTTAAGGTCTAAATGATCTAAATAATCTAAGGTCTAAATGTCTAGACATTTCAGTTAACCATTGAATATTTATGAGCGTCTTTAAATTTGGAAATTTCCTTTCAAAAATGCTACATGACGTAAGCTAGGTTTGAACATCTAAACTTTTCACTTAAACTAATGAATATTTATGAACGTTCTTAAATTTAAAAAAAAAATTGAGTAAATATATACTAGTTGCAAAATAAAACCAACACATTTGCCTTGATAAAGTGCGTCAGATAGCGAAACGCGTCGGATGAAAACAAAGTATAGTTTTCCTCTTGTCTTTTCAATGAATTTTGTCTCTGCTCCAGATATATTCCATATGAGAATATTTACATACGCACACAAACACACACAAATATATATATGATGTAAATAGTTTTAATGTATGCTATGCGGAAAAGCACTCATTATAAGTGATTAAGCATATGTAAATATAGAAGTCGATAGTGAGATCAACACCGATAATTCTTGAACTTCATCTTCATGCTCTGAAAAAGGCGTTTAAACAGGAGATAGATTGTCCGCACTTTCACACACACACACACACACACACACACACACACACACACACACACACACACATACATTTATATATATGTATGTATTTAAATTTTGTGTATTTAGGCAGCAATCATTCTTTGATGCACATGTGATCACATGAGGATTTCTGTAGAAAAATTAATCAAAGGACCTTGTCTGTTGTATTCAATGAAATGTGCACTACACACACACACACACACACACACACACACACACACACACACACACACACATATATATATATATATACACCAATTTTGAAATGTATTCGTCTTAACCCTTTGCGAAAAATTCGTATTTCAATACATGCGTACACAAAACACCCGTACATAACAATACCTACTCATATGTCTGTCTGTCTCTCTCTTTATATATATATATATATATATATATATATATATATATATATATATATATATATATATATATGTATGTTTGTTCCTTCGGTGTGTGTGTGACCACACATCATGGACTTAACAATCAAAGTGAAAATATCTAATGATCGTGTAAGACTTTTTTTTTTTTTTACAGAAATACGCTTTTTCCCCTATACAGAGAACACTTTGAAAATATTTACATACATATATATATATATATATATATATATATGTCACATGCATGTGTACAAAGCACACACACATATATATATATACATATATATATATATATATATATATATATATATATATATATATATATATGTATGTATGTATATACTAATAAGAGAAAATAAAGATTCTTTCATTCATGAACTGTTTTGATCTGCCCTGTCTTTTTCTCAATTTTGTTTTAATCTAACAAGTAGGGAGTATTATTTTTCCTAATACGTTATCTTTAATTCCAAGGACTAGCATCCATTATGTCAGACAATAACTCAAATCTCAGAATCAATCCTACAATGCATGGGTTTAGTCATATTCGACTTTGCTTCTACTCTAGAAAAAATCTCATATATTAATGGAAGAGGCGTACACCACCTGTCGACCTAAAAATCCAGCGCAGTTTGACTTCAATGTAATATGATACAATTAAGTAGATTGAGTTGTGTCCCTGCGATCTCTCTCCTCTCGCATGCACCATTAGGATATTCATATATTGATTGATACAATATGAAATTTGAAGATGTCGTAACAAAAGTTTGGCTATTGAGTTTAGTTGTGGAATATAATGGAATTTAGTAATAAGGTAATGCTTTATTACAGTAGACATTTAAACTATCCAAAGTTGAAATCTTAACTCATTTTATGATCATAGTAAGATATGACAGTTGTTTTTCACTTTGAAAATTCGGTCAATATCGCCTCAAATCTCTCCAGTTATTTGTAGTTATTTTCTAAGGTATGATAACTGATTTTGAAGAAACTTCTTTATCCAGTTTTATACATCACGCATCTATCTATCTATCTATCTATCTATCTATCTATCTATCTATCTATCTATCTATCTATCTATATATATATATATTAGAGGGTGCAGCTTATATTTTATATCATAATGAAACAATTTATACAAAGAATAAAATAGCGATGTTAATGTGATTAATGACGAAATGACTTCACTAACAAGACATAATGAGACATTAACTTATTATCACTTCCTTGAATAAGATCCTTATAATTCGAGTTGTTGTCAGATGGAAGCCACATGTGAAGTACTTTCAACAATTTCAAATTCTCATCTTCAGGGGGCAATTTTCCCATACACAGGTAAACACTAAGACAAAATATGCTTAGACCTGAAAGATTTCTAAAAAAAATATGCTATTTATTGACAGTTGAATGTATATTTTCCGATGAACTTGAAATAGTCGAAAGTTCATAGAATGTGTCTTCCACATAAAGGTTCAAAGCTTAATCCAACAAATGGACACTTTTGATTTTAATTTTTTGAATAATTTTACACCCTATATATATATATATATATATATATATATATATATATAAGTTTTATATATATATATATATATATATATATATATATTGAGAGAGAGAGAGAGAGAGAGGAGAGAGAGAGAGAGAGAGAGAGAGAGAGAGGGGGGGTTCGTAATGGATAGCATCTCTGATTGAGTTCCTGTTTTCCAGTCAAAAACGAATCCCATTATTTTCATCGTCTGCTAATAAGGGTTCGGAAAGGTATAAATTCTCTTCTCCTCCAGGGTAAATAGCAGACAGACTGGGTTGCCGCGGAATGGCAACTGTTTTTTGAAAGAGCAACTTTTGAATTGCAAAACCTGTTTAACGAAAAGGATTTTACGAAATTTATGATGTCTATTAAAGGCGCACTAGTGAATTTTTTTTTTGAATTATTCAAAAATTGATACTATGGTTCTGTAAAACAAAAAAAAAGATAACTATAATCAAAAAATCTCATGTGTTGGTGTCGAACCCTGATCTCAAATCCTGGGAACTGATCTGCTTTTTGCTCATCGCATATTCCGATGGGAGAGTCGAACATAAAGCAAGCAGGCATACTAAGCACGATAAAAAATATATATAAATATATAATATATATATATATATATATATAATGGCAGTTGTGTGTGTGTATATTTGTAGATAAACAGAGATAGCTGTTCAGTTAGCCAGGTCGAATTTACTGTATTTAAACTTCAATCTTCCACGAATCTCTCACGTTCATTCATATCTGCTCATGGCGTATCAAATGTAAACAAATGACGTCACACAATATGAAATGGACAAAGTCCGACAATTATTTTAAGACATTTTTATGTTTATACATTCTTTTATAGATACAAGTATTTAAGTAAATACTCTGTTTATAATAAACAGTATTAAACAACTCCTTCTTGCTAGATTATAACAAAATTGAGGAAAGATCAAAACAGTTCATATGAATAAAAGAATGTTTATTTTCTCTTAATAGTATATATATATATATATATAGGCACGGTGGAGTAATGGATAGCGGCTTGGAATGAGGAATCGGAGAACCGAGTTCGAATTCCAGTCGAATCTATTACATTCACTTACGTGCTAAACATTCAATTACGTGTGAATCCTCTTCTATGGGTATCTTCGGTATGGATAAATAGCAGGACAGACTATAGGAGAAGGACAACTCTGAATTCAAAAAATTCTCCTCTTAATTTGAGAGGATATATTTTAAGACCTTGGTGGCACTTTTTTGCAATCAGGTCACGAACCCTTCAACACTATAATCAAATCTAATGTGTTTTTCGGGTGTCGGTTTCCTGGGAACTGATCTGTTTTGAACCTCATACGTCTGTATGTTTATAAAACTAGTGTTTGAAATTTCATATTTCTTAAGAAACTGTTTAGACAACTGAAAGAATCACAGACAAAGAACTAGATAAAATAACCGAAATCATATCACTTGACAACATTGACACACAAACACACACACATAAACACACAGAGCACGTATAATACAAAGAGAAATAATATATATAATATAAGAATATTGATATTCCGCACTATATGAGCAAAAAGTTTAGATTAGGAAACCGACATTGATACGGGGAACAGTTGGGCAACTTTTTCTTAATTTTCTTCCGAAAAAAAAGTTTCATATGAAAGATTTTAAATTTGATCCGAACGACGTTCATTGTCTGATCATTCAATATTTTGAAATAAGATCTGCCCCCAATACATTCAGAAACATATATATATATATATAATAGCGACATATAGAGAGACAGAGAGTAGAAATAAGAATCAACAATGTCGATGAATATCGCTGCATTTTAGGGACTAACTTCAGCCCTTTTTTTCTTGAATATATACCTGCGGGTTATATTTCCTTTTCTTTGGTAATAAAGAAACAAGTATTGAAACTTTTACGTGACATCTGCCTACTTTACGACATCGAATGTTGGACGGTCTCCTCAGAGATGAAGAGCCACGAGGTCTCGGAGAGAAATTCCTAGAAGGATCCCTGGGATATCATGGACCTTCGTGCGATGACATCTTTATAGGATGCAAACAAATAGGAAACTTATCCTTAAAATCAGGTTAAAAGATAAAATAAAACTGGGAGTTCTTAATGACGCAAAAATTATCATGGACCGAGCGTGTGAACAAGGATGAGGTCTTGGAGAAATATGAAAACAAGAATTTGAAGCTTAAATTAAATTTCCACATCTATTTAAAGACAAAGATGAAATTCCTGAGACACGTAATGAGAAAAAGGAATGATTGGAGGAAATTATAGTCACAGGCTGAATATGAAACAAAGAGAAAGCAACATATTGTTAAACTGGCAGAGCACGACTGTAGAAAATGAGGTGATTTGTCGGAAAACATATGAAAAAATATTGAGTTCCAAGAAAAAAGGGGAAGAGATACATCGTTTGTCAAAAAAAAAAGACACGGCACATAAAAAAGAAAAGTTCTTTTCTTCCAGGACATGGGTCTCCACAACTTCATAACCTTTCTAGAAAAGGCTTATTTTATTGTTGTTGCAATTTAGATTCTGTCGTCAATTTACACAAGTTCCTAATATCTAATATTTCCTGCGTGGTGACGGTTAATCTCACCGTTACAGTCTACATTATTTAGATAACATTTTATACAAATACAAATAGAGAAGAGTAAATAGGAATATCCACTTTTTTACATTTATTTTCCCTCTGTCAGTCACTTCCTTATCACTCGCGTACTCTGTCCATGTTATGCTCAGCATCCTTCTGTAGAACCTCTGTTGCCTTAAATTTCTTCTTAATCTGTGAGGTAATTGTCCAGCATTCACTGTTGAAATTAGTTCCGAGTTGGAATTAGTTCAGCCACTTTGCGCTACACCATGAGATTTAGAATGCTCACAGGAGCACCAAACGTATTGCAGTCATCATTAGTGATATGGGAAATGCATGGTGGCCTAACGGAGCGGATTTCTCTTCAGTCTGGTCTTAAATTCTAAATTTTTTTCTCCTAGACTGGTTGCCATTAAAGGCATGAGAGTCCACTCGGCTCTGCTATCAACCTATAGCGGGTAATGAAGATAAAACATACATTCATCCCTTTTCCAAATGTATTTGTGCGAAAGTGGACGAACACTACTGGAATCTCGACAATTTCTCTTTTCTTATCCCGAACCGTCATATTACCTTCGGTATGCGATGCAATATTTCGAAATTTCTCTGAGAAAAAAGAAAATGAAATAGAAATTATTCAATCTAAAATTAGTTGCCGTAAAGTGAATTATTTTCGAGAACTGAGGAAATTTAGTATTCAGTAGTCTTTAATTAGAAGTACCGAGAGACAAGAATACAAAAAAAAATAATACATTTTCACTACTACTGGTACTTTTACTCCAACTGCAATACTACTGCTGCTGCTACTACTACTACTACAACTACTACTGCTGTTGCGTCTCTCAAATCCGGTTGTATGTAGTCAAGCAACTTCTTTAACTGGCCCGTTTTGATTCTACCGCAATGATTTTGCAGATCTGTCATTAGAGGTTCGACGAATTAATAAAGACATTGGTTTATGCTTTGAAAATCAAATATGGTCGTAATTACAGATTTTCGATTCATTTTTCAGACGCGGAATATAAATTGATTCGCTAAACCACATGTACGAACGAATCTAAGACCTCTTCCTTCAGTCACCATTCAAGATTAATTAATTAGAGATATACCTCGGATTACGTCGTTTCGAGTTAAGCCGTTCTCGATTATACATCGTTTGTCAAAAATATATGGAAAAATAAAATTCAAGTTTAAGTCATTTTATTCGACTTAAGTCTCTCTCCCACAAATATGAAGTCGTAATATCACTAAATTGCGTTAAAAGCACATAAAATCATGTTACTTTACAATAAATAAGATTAAAAGTATATAGAATCATATACGTACAATTGAAGTAAATGTTAATATAATCATCATAAATCCTAGAGAAGGAAATATGAAAACATCTGTGACTCTGTGTTGTCGTCTTAATTAGCGGCCTTTAAGGCCATATCGTAAGGCTATATCGCTGATGAATTATTTCATTCAGAATACTGTACGTACATATCATAAATAATGTAATATGCAATGGGGAGTGCTTATTTACGATTGATAGTGTGGTTATTTCGACTTAAGTCATCTTTCGACGTATGTCGTGACCTCTAGAACCAGTTAGCGACGTAGAGTGAGGTATTCATGTATTACATTTTACTTCAAGATACAAGTATATATCTTTCTAATAAATTTAACATTAATTTATAAAGTTCATTACTAGCTGTTTTTCCTTAATCTCATCAATTATTTATGAGTGGCTAGGACGTTAGCGTCGCGACTATTAAATCCGGGTTCAACAAGTTCGATTTGTCTCGGAGGTGACTTCGTGAACGTATCGTCCGGGGGAGACGATTACGGCGTGTGATTCACACCTTGCGAAATAAACTGAGTCGATATGTTAGCAGAAAGTCAAAAGTCATTTAAGCGTACTGGCCTTTGATCAACTAATGACCACATCAGATTACGAGCTCTGTCTCAGAAAAATATAGCTAAGCATCGTTATAATATTAACCTATTGTTGGCAAGAGTTTGTTTCATGCTTAAATCCAATCGACAAGCCTGACGATTGCGTTTAGCATGAAAAAGACTGTCGTCTCGGGGTGTTGATTTTAGTGTCAACTTTTATATTTACATAAGTTCTATCCCTGATAACGTGCAATTTATCCCATAAACATAGCATGCCTTAAAATTACATTTATCATAGGCTATATATATATATATATATATATATATATATATATATATATATATATATATATATATATGAGCTAATACCCTTGGGAAAGGTGTGAATCCTCTTCTTCTCCCTTCAGCTATGGGTAAATAGCCGGACAGACTGGATTCTATAGCCTTGGATGGCAGCTGGTCTAGGAGAAGGACAACTCTGAATTCAAAATCTGCGGAGGGTCGTTTGGGGACCTTGTGGCACGTAGTGCACCAGGTCACTGTATTCGGCCCTTCAAAAAGTGTGGATGGTCCTGCACGAAACCTTCACCACTATAATCAAATCTCATGTGCTGATCAGGGGCTGTCAGTTTTCTAGGGACTGATCTGCTTGATCCTCATACATCGAATTCGACCGGAGAGTCGAGGTATATATATATATATATATATATATATATATATATATATATATATATATTGTTGTGAGCAACAAATGGTTAAAAAGAAATAACAAAACAAGTGTTACAGATATATCATATATTAAACAGTAAGTACAAAAGATGAGTTTTACACCACTAGTGAGTGTGTGTCGATTGACCCAGCGTTCAATCTATTCGACTGTTAATATTTATCATCCCCCACCCCACGAGGGATGTATGTGGCACAAGGCCGAGTTTACTGTGGGTTTTCCTAGCCCGTAGGCTCGTCCAAAAATAATCCCTTAGAACCCGTATAAACGGGTTCAGGGCCTGTCTACCTCCCCGGGAGTTCGACACCACCTCACTACCATCACGAGGGTGTACGTGGCACAATGCCGGTTTATAGTGGGTACTCCGAGCTCGTATGCTCGGCCAAAAATATTCCCTTTGAATCCACCTAAATGGGTTCAGGGATTCTCTACCTCAGAGAGTTCGACAGAAAATGAACAGTCTGGTCGACTGTTAATATGTAACAGCTCTTCCCCGCCACGAGGGTTTTATGTGGCACAAGGCCGAGTTTACCGTGGGTACTCCGAGCCTATAGTCTCGGTCAAAAATGTTCCCTTAGAAACCGCCTAAACGGATTCAGGGACTGTCTACCTCCCCCGACGAATTTTTGCCCTGCGGCAAAGACTCGTCCGAGTTCCCCTCTGCCGATGCTGAGAGTTCGACAGAAATGAACAGTCTGTGCCAGTGTTCCTCCAAGGCCTTCTCTCCTACTAATCTTATAGTAGGCGAAAGGGTCCAACATAGACTCTTTAGAAGGACACCACGCAATATATCTATATATATCTATATATATATATATATATATATATATATATACTCTCAACGAGGAAATTATTCGTACACCATCAATTTTTAATATTTTTTCAATTTTCAGAACAATAGCTTAAATACAACAAATTTGACGGGCGAATTATTCAAAGTAGAAAAAAACAGAATTATTCGTACAGTAGAAAATATCGATTTAAATTGATTGATTCGTGTAAGTATAAGTGATTTACATAATTATTTTATCGGTGAAACCGTGTAGACTATTTATTCAGTAGAATATTTGTGATAATTCCAGCGAATAACATCACGTGGTGCATAGAGTGTCACTATTGTTATTCATACGTTAACAAGACGATAGGGGAAGGCATAGGTGCTTAGACTTGACTTGAGAAGTATTATCCTCCATAAGTCGGGAAATAGTTACAACACTATTTCAAACAGGTTAGCTATTCAGAAATTTTGAAGAGAATTAATTCCAACGTGAGTCTTACGTTCACAATTAGTATCGGACATCTGTTTTGTTCAGTCAATATGGAATTGTTGGAGTTGGGCATTTTTGCTTTCATTTTCGGATTTGCACCTTCCCTCTATTCCTACATGAATTTTTTAACTGGAGAAATTTTGGATCGGCTGAAATATTGTATTAACAGAAAATAATTTAAAATAAGTACTGAAATAACCCCAAGAAATCGTTATGGGAGTATTTTCTCCGTAAGAAGGAACTATTGCCCGGATAGCTACATCTCAACGACAGCAACTTTCTTCAAGTTTCGGGCCGACCGTTATCTTTTCTATATACCCTTATATCGGCACTTCATACTCTCTTCTCTTACGTTCATACGACAACCACATTCAGTAGCCTTACACCTTGAATATAAGGTTACAATAGGAGGCAGGGTGAAGTAGTGGATAGTGGCTCGGATTGAGGAATCGGAGAGCCGAGTTCGAACTCCAGTTGAATCCATTACATTCACTTACTTGGGAAAGGTGTGAGTCCTTTTCTTCTCCCCGCAGCTATAGTTAAATAGCAGGACAGACCGGGTTCTATAGCCTTTAGATGGCAACTGGTCTACGGCAGAAAGAAATGGCAACCTACTGCGGGAAAAATCTGCCTCGAAAGATACATGATGCCTAAAAGTGTATCTCGCATGGTACATATTTGGCTGATACCTTGACTGGCTTTTAAATTTTTTTAATCGATTAAGGCAGTAAAGCTACTAAAACTGTGTGTGAAACAATTACTGTTAAGAGGGAAGAGGAGAGAGTAATAAGAAGGACAGTAAAACATAGAACCGGAAGGGACTTCCACAAGCGAGAAGTGCGACAAAAGAAACTGTTAGCATAGAATTTACGGCTGCATATAGCCAGCTTAGCTGTATATTGATGAGATCTCGACGCCGGTTTAAAATGTGTTTAAAGTAAACAAGTCTAGGTAGAATAGCGAAGAGCTCATCCAAACAATTACCATGAAAGTATTTATAGAAAAGACTGGGAGGCGACTTTAAGTTAAAATTATGTTAAAAGGCATGACATAAAAGAAATAATGTTTATTTTGAAAGTGAAAAAATAATTGCTATAAAATAGGACTTGTTTTATTCAATCGATTATACAGTACAGTGTAACCCGGATATAAGAGAAACCCGGATATAAAAGAGATTTTCTCTGATACCAAATTAGAGCCTGTGTTAATGTATATAAAATAGACCAAACCCGGATATAAGAGAAACCCGGATATAAGAGACTTCTTCTCCGGTCCCGACAACTCTCTTACATCCGGGTTACACTGTATATTACACTCGTTTTTATCACGTTTTAAAAGAATGCGTTACATTTAAGTATTTTATATGCAAAATAAGTTGTTTCTTTTCCTTATTTTTAAAGTTTCCCTTTTCGGCACAATGAAAATTTGTGAAAACAATAATCAGATATACTTAACTGGATCAATAAGGCCGTATCCAATGACCTAATTTTTATCTTAAATTTTATCAGAAAATTTCACTGCAAAATGTTTCGTCTATGGATTAATATTCACCAGAGATTTCAGTGTATTGACAAGGAAGGTTGTTAATTTGATGGCATAGTGGTTGTGAGTTCAATCTCTGGGGTCGGGCAGTGTGTACTTGCATTCAGTGGAAACAGGCGAACAATAAGTGAATACTACTAAATAAAAATAAGAACGAGACAATATCACTTGACATGAGCAAAAGCAAACGAGAATAGCCTGAACCGTAGATTAAATAATGGGCTCAGTTCGAAATGCCCTGCTGGTTACTCAGCTCGATAAACATCCGAGGAAGGCCGGAGTGTACAACGTCCGAAACATTGTGATAAAAACAATAAAGATGAAGACAACATACTTTAAATAATGATAACTCCTCATCCCAGAAATTCACAGAGAATATTATTAAATTAAATAATAAATATTTTTTGTGAAAAATAAAAAGTTGGCACACGGAGGTAATGTACTTCCTGATGTACCTAATTAAAATTTGTGATAGCAATAATCAGATATACCATATTGGATGGATAAGGCCGTATCTAAGGACGTAATTGTTATTTTAAATTTGATAAGAAAATGTCACTGCAAAATGTTTCGTCTATGGATTAATATTCACCAGAGATTTCAGTGTATTGACAAGGAAGTTTGTTAATTTGGTGACATAATGATTGTGAGTTCAATCTCTGGATCAGGCAGTGTGTACTTGCATTCAGTAGAAACAGGCAAACAATAAGTGAATAGTTCTAAATAAAAATAAGACCTAGGTGATATCAATTGATACGAGGAATGAAACGAGAATAGAATAAATATTGGATTCAGTTCGAAATACTCTGTCGGTTACTCAGCTCGATAAACATATGAGGAAAGCCGGGAAGCAAAATGGCCGAAAAGTTGTGATAAAAAACAATAAAGATGAAGACAACAGTCCAAATATAAATGCTTTAAATAATGATAATTCCTTGTCACAGAATATTATTAAATTCAATAAAGAATATATTTTTGTGAAAAATAAAAACAGTTTTTAACACTTACGCAATGTTCTTCCTGATGTACCTAATTACAATTATCAATCCATCTATTTATTATTTTTCAGTAAGTTAAGTGGATGGAAAAGGAATGATATTATTTTACAAAATATATGCTTTGTAAATTAATTATTTTTTATCATTGTCGTTCTAGACAATTTTTAAAGTATCTTACATATTTATAAGTCTAGCATAAATCAATGTATTAAGTATTACTGTCACATATGTGCTGGTGCTTCTGCTTTGTATTTAGAGATACTTGTAAAATTCAAATAAGAATGTGTAATGTTCGTTGTAATTTGGAATCTTGCTTTTAACCAATTTTCAACGCTCTCAGGTAGCTTCACTCTACCTTTTATATAAATATTTATATTATAAGTCTTCACTTCAGACTTCAGACGGAACCCCCTGCTTCCTCTTGAGGCGCAGTATTTATTACATATGGAATAGTCCATTATGTTATTATGAGTAAGTTCCCATAACAATTATGAAGACTGTGTGATGTGATTTAATGTTTAAGAAACGAAAGCGTGTAAATCTTGTTATTGTTGTTGAATTTGTTTATATATATATTTATTTCTTCCTTTCCTTAATGCAATTATAATTTATTATTTTATTTTACTTTGATAAATTAATTTATGTAATTATTTACTTTAAATAAGATATTTTGATTTAACTCTTTACATATCATTTTTGAAGGTTTTATGAACATGTATTTTGGTTTGGTAAAGGTGTACATCAGTTATATCAAGAGATATTAGAAAATATTGAAGTTGCAGATTTACATTTTGGTAACAATAGCGTCACTCTCAAGAACCTTTCCGTTTCAGTAAGTTATTTTCTCTTTTCATGACTGCTTCATTTTTTTAGATCGAAGCTATGGTAGAACTTATTTCTATGTATGTCTAAGGCATCTGGTAAATTGTTATGCATGAGATCCTTTTTTGTTCATAGACACGTCTTATTGTAATTTCTGCAACTTTCCTAATATATTGTAAGGAAGAATTGGGTCTTTATTATTCTTATAGACATTTTGTTCTTATCATATCCATAATATAACTAATATATTATTCATATCAAAATGTTATATATATATATATATATATATATATATATATATATATATATATATATGAAGAACTTGGTAATACGTATGGGTAATCCCAAGGAGGATGAAATCCTGAGAGCTCAATGTAAATCCAGAGCTAATATTTTAAAGAAAAACAGACCACTTTAAGTTTCCATTATAATAATTTATTTCACCAGAGCCCTTATAAAGGACGCCGAATCATCAGATAGCACTTCCAAAAAATGAAACGAAAAATGAAATGAAAATTGATAGGTAGTGTAAGTTTTTGTAATAGAGAGTGTAATAAGAGTGGTTAGAGAGACATGGTAGCGTTTAGAGAAGGTTTAATTTAATATCTCTCTCTCAATCATACTTAGTATTGGGGGAGGAGGAGTGACCAGACCATGACCTATTTAAACGGTTAACTTAACGGAAGTGATATATTGAAATGGGAGGGGAGAAGAGAGAAAAGAAAAAGGAAAAAGGAAAAAGAAAGAAGAGGTAAGTAAAGAGAAAGAGGCAGTAAATGGGTTTTACATATGGAGAAGATGGGTGGTGAGTTTTAGCAATTTATATAAAAAATAGATTTTAATATTTGATAGTAATTTAGATGTTTAAAAAAACCCAAAGAAATTAATTTGATGCTTGTTAGCAATTTAAATATTTAACTTTTTACAAATAATTTAGGGATTTAATATAAGTTAAATACTGTATTTATTAACACATTCATAGAGAACATATTTTAAAAAATTATAATATATATATATATATATATATATATATATATATATATATATATATGATTAAATATATGCATATGCGCACATATACTTGCACGTGTGTATAAATGTATTTCATGCTCAGGTGTTATAAATACAGTGCTCAGTGTTATGTAACAGGGCTATAAGTATATAATAGTGAATATGCATAATATTGAACGTCGGTAAATATGATTCGGAGTTTTATGTCGTCTTGTAATGTTCAGCTGGTGAATACATAACGGTGAGAATATACTCAGCACCTGACGATTGCCAAACTGCATGAAACTCCGAGTCGTGCTTCTTGATATTATGAATATTCACTAATATATATATATATATATATATATATATATATATATATATATATATATATATATATATATAATTCCATTGTTTTATCTTATTATTTTAATATTCAGTTTTTTCTTGTTTATATATTAATAATGTTTTAACTTTTTCATTAAAATTTTAATTTCCTTTATTTAATATTAAATTTAAATAATGGTTTTAATATTAAATTAAAATTTTTGTTTTATCTACAGTCATTTCTACCAATTTACAATTTCGCAACATTACTATCACATCATATCATATAGACCCGTTATAATTATTAAATTAAACTACCCTCTCACCCAGCATATTAAATATTAAACATCACCATATAAAATAACCAATAAGGGTTACAATTTTCTTCCTGTTACATATACACAGTCACCAAAAACAAACAAATAACCAGCTTTAAATATAACAAATAAAACCTCATTTTATT
The DNA here is from genome assembly GCA_903632075.3 of Acanthosepion pharaonis. Classification (NCBI taxonomy): domain Eukaryota; kingdom Metazoa; phylum Mollusca; class Cephalopoda; order Sepiida; family Sepiidae; genus Acanthosepion; species Acanthosepion pharaonis. The sequence continues at coordinate 501,239 of CAHIKZ030000102.1, read as the reverse complement.
CAAAAACTTAAAAATAAACATAAATAATAATAATTTTTACCTATCATAATTTTACACAAACCGCACCACACGTATATACATACATGCGAGGAAATATTATTCAGCGGAAAAATAAATATGACATGTATCCATTCACGAGACATTCACGAGACATTTCCGCCACACTTCCAATCTTTAAATTTCAACATTTCAACATACAAATGCGTATGTATAGACACATCACCCGTATACATACATACATACATATGTCATATCCGAAACTGCCCATATATTATATATGTATGAGTACCGACGGACGACCAAGTATGTATATGTGTCTGCATACATCGATGTTTGCGTTAGTACAATGACATAAGCGACAAAGTTTCCCCCACCACTTCCACAATAACACCAATACACGCAATCTACATAAACCCAAATTTAAAAAAAAATAATCAGTTTGTCTGACGATCGCTAAAGCGTGAAACCCAGGGTCACAAACTCACATCTATCCAACCAAATATGTATATATATATATATATATATATATATATATATATATATATATATATATATATATATATGCATGCGCACAGACACACACATAAATGACTCTATATATTCTATCTTCCATGACACAAGTATCCTTTTTTCTGAATATTATGCTATCATTTACACAGATATAACATAGCTATGTTTCACCGAAAATATATAATCTATGATGACTTTTATTTATTAGACACTCAATAATAATTGCTCTATTTCTCTGTATAAAATTAACTAAAAAGTTTTGACTTCTTATAATTCCTATCTATATATCTATCTATCTATCTAAGACAATTCTAATAGTATTTGTACAGCGAATGCAAACATAATTTAATACTAATTTTTCTATAGCTTTTGCTATTAGTTATCACCTTTAAGACGGTAGAGATAACTACGTATTCGGGTAATGTTTTTATTTTTATGCTCTCTCTCTGTCTGTCTGTATGTCTATCTCTCTCTCTCTCTCTCTCTATATATATATATATATATATATATATACTTTTGAAGATGTTAAGTGCAACCGTAAGTTATTTTTCAGTGGTTTCTAGTCTCGGATTTCCCCCATGTGAACCTGCTCCATATTCTTACTTTATTGGCACCTAAAAATCCAACGTCAATAATCATCTACTGTCTCTTTGAACGCTGTTTCTTTTTTGTGCTTTCTCCTCCGTAACGTTTCTTCTGTTCCCTTCACTCTCTGTAAACACTTGCGTCTGAGTGGCTTTATCACCTTGTTCTGGTGAAATGATTAAAAAAGTAACGCTGACCAAACTTATTCTTACATCGAGCTAAAGAGACTTATAAAGATTGAATATTGGAAGTATTAACTGACATTTGCACAATTTAAAAAAATGAAGTAATAAATGTGAATTTAAAATCTGAAGACTTATTTAATTTAAAAGGATATTGAATACTGAAATTAAATATTGATTTTACTTTTAATCAAAATATACGTTTTGCCAGAATGCGACAATTGATGAAAAGTTTTATTTATACGCGCCTTCTCAAGATTTCATCAGACAAATTGGATTTAGAATTATTATCTCCGTATGTATAGCTATGTGCATATAGAAATGCTTCCTGGTTTGCACAGAAACGATTACACGTAATTATACTCATTACCCTGTTTTGATTAAGGCTTTCATTTAAATACACAATTTATAATCATTGAAACTTAAATACCAGCAGGATACTAGATAGAAAAATACACATATTTTTACACACAAAGACATGCACATCTAGTGATAGACCCACATAACCATATATCATACTTATTATAAAACCCAGGTTGTCTGTGTGTGTCTGTTCGTTTATATATTGGATCGGATTTCCTATATTTTTCAACCGATTTCAATAAAACTTCACAGGACTACGTAAAGTTACCTTGCGGTGGTTCTGACAGCGCCTAAAATTGGAAAAACACAATTGCTTTTGCACGAAATCAATTTGAAAACACGAGTAAGAGGCATCGCGAGAATGAAAGGGGGACCACTCATATCGAGTTATACTTATTATAAAACCCAGGTTGTTTGTTTGTTTGTGTGTGTTCATTTATATATGGGATCGAATTTCCTACATTTTTCAATCGATTTCAACAAAACTTCACTTTTTTTTGGCAGGTAGTGTTTCTTATTGTCTTGCACATTTTTTTCTTTATTTTTACATTCAGAATGCTTTAAAAATTCCATTTACAAGACAATTGTTTATAATAAAACTCTATTCAATCGGTAGACTCATAACGATATAAAACAATGTTTTTGTTTGAGTTCGGGTTTGACCAATTCGTAAAAAAAACCAAAACAAAACAAAACAAAAAAAACTAATTAAGACATGCGTGTCCGTCAACCTTAAACAATAATCTTTGTCAATTTTATTTTTCAGTCTTTATGATGGTCGATACTTGATCTATCTCTTACTGTTACATCCCCGGGCAACGCCGGGCTCTCCTGCTAGTATTATATATTCTGAAACTACATACCCTCTGATACCTGGATAAGTATATTTCATTCTGATCAAAGCTGGGGAGACGGGGGCACAAACCCTCGGCAGAAATGTATAAGTAGGAGGTTGTGTGTCGTCTAATTGATCGCTATTTCTATTCTATCCTCTATTACTATTCAGATGGCTATTTCTTCTCTATTGCTATACTCTGTTCACTATACTATTCCCTATATTGATCACTATACGGATTATTATTCAGATCAATATACTGTGGTTACTATTCTAGCGATTATTATCGAGCAAGTACTATCAATGCGAGTGTTATTCGAAGGCGTCTGACACCAGTATTGTTCAGCGGAGTAAATATACGTCTAAAATTCTGAGATGAGATATTATGTACACCATTTACATTATTCGGACTATTGTCCGCATCTTTGTTGCCATGTTTATCACAACGTTTCGGTCGTTGTACGCTCTGGCCTTCTTCAGGTGGTTGGAATGTCGAACTGAACCCTTTATTTCGATCACTGGGGTAGACTGTTCTAGTTCCATGTGCCATGTCTAATGGATATCAGTTATCTCCTGTTAATTCCCCTCTCAAACCAGGTATTGAACTCACACTCTGTGGGCCCTGTCACTGGATCTAACTAAGGCCTTTAACCACTGTACCATGTGTATGAATTTCATAATGTCTTCAGCAACCGTTTTTTAACCAGTGCTCATATTGCAATTTTTACTGTTATCATTTCATGTTTTTACCAGAGCTCATATTGCAATTTTTGTTGTTATTATCGCTTTTCTCTGGCATTCCTTATTACTGGTTCCCATATTGTATTCATTTCTATGCTTGGTCGGCTCAGGAGATTTTTGTGGCCTAGCATATGTGCTGATTCCTTAAGTTTACGAATTTTCCAATGGTGTCCCTTGTCTATGATCTCAACATGATCCCACAGAGGGCGGTGATCTTCATTCTCTCTCCACATGTGGTCAGCCACGCCTGATTTTTCCACTTTCCCCCGTGTTACACCTTTCTGGTGTTCTTGAAGCGTTACCCTAAGGGAACGGCCTGTCTCTCCTTTATATTCCTTTCCGCAGCTGCACAGGATAGCGTACACGCAGTCTTTAGTCATGTTCTCCTCTATGATGGTGTCTTTCTCGGGAGAGATATCTGCGAAGTATCGTCAAGCTTTTGAAGGTTGTCCTGATGTTATATGGACCGCAGATCCTTTGTGTTTTCTCTGATAACCCCTTCACATAAGGCAGACAGAGTGTT
>CAHIKZ030000102.1:450000-495000 GCA_903632075.3 Acanthosepion pharaonis | reverse complement strand
TGGAAAAATTGCGTCCTGAAGATGACAGTTTGGGATTGTCGGTATTACTTGGAATTTGTCTTCCATCTGACAACAACTGGAGTATAAGGATCTTATTCAAGGAATTGGTAGTAAGTTAATGTCTCAGTAAGTCTTGTTAGCGAAGTGATTTCGCCATTAAACACATTAACATTGCTTAAATTCTCACTTGATCGCACGCTCCAAAACATATATGCAACTGTAAGTAAATAGCATAATTTAAAAAAAAAAAAATCTTTCGGTCTACACATATTTCGTCTTAATGTTTGCCTATGAATGGAAAAATTGCGCCCTGAAGATGACAATTTGAAATTGTCGAAAGTACTTGTCATGTGTCTTCCATCTGACAACAACTCGAATATAAGGACCTTATTATTCAAAGAATTGATTGTAAGTTAATGTCTCATTAAGTTCTGTTTGCGTAGAGATTTCGCCATTAATCTCATTAACATTGCTATTTAGTTCTTTTATAAATAAATTATTTTATATATATATATATATATATATATATATATATATATATATATATATATATATACCAAAATAGATTAATACATATAACAAAATAAAATAAAACACCAACAACCACTTTTTAGTTCAAGCTACCACCACTATAACTACATTTATGGTTTTATCATTCTCCCACCACCATTACTAATCAGTTCTACCAATTTACAATAACTATTAGCTAATTATAGTATCATTGTCTCCAATCCCTTACATCATTACTATCACATCATATCATATAGACCCACTATAATTATTAACATAAACTACCGTCTCACCCAGCATATTAAATATCACCATATAAAATAACCAATAAGGATTACAAACCGAAATTTCTACCTGTTACATATACACAGTCATCAAAAACAAAGAAATAACCAGCTTTAAATATAACAAATAACCCCGCTTTTTTTTTTAAATTTAAAAATAAATATAAAAAATAATAATTTTTACCTATCATAATTTTACATAAACCCCACCACACGTATATACATACATGCAAGGAAATATTATTCAGTGGAAAAATAAAAATATGACATGTATATATTCACGAGACATTCACGAGAAATTTTTCGCTACACTTCCAATCTTTGAACTTCGACATACAAATGCGCATGTATAGACACAACACCACCCATATACATACATATGTCATATCCGAAACTGCCCACATATGTTTATATATGTATGAGTCCCGACGGACGACCATCTATGTATATGTGTCTGCGTACTCCATTAGGCGTATGAACATACATCGATGTTTGCATTAATACGATGACACAACGACAACGTTTCCCCCATCACTTCCATAATAACACCAATACACGCAATCTGCCTAAACCCAAAATTAAAAAAAAATTAATCAGTTTGTCTGACGATCACTAAAGCGTGAAACCCAGGGTCACAAACTCACATCTATCAACCATATACATATATATATATATATATATATATATATATATATATATATATATATATATATATTTATATATATATATATATAATACTAGTATTTGAGGATACCTGTCTTCTAGGGCGGCTAGCCAATCCCTATTGTAGACACTTGCTCAAGCACATTTGTTTTTGTTCAACACCCACAGATCCTGCCTGTGGTTTATACTGCAACTATGCTGAGCAGACCTTAGTTACAGATTCTGGGAAAAAGCGTGTTATCTAGCGTGATCAATATTTTAAACAGGCGGGCACGCTGAAGCCCTCGTGTTATCGACGGCATTCCAGGGTTTCGTCTACCCTATTTCAATCACAAGGCTTGGGTCAATCCGTGGGATTGTTTTCACGCCCTTTCCAAAGGTGCCGAACGATGGGATCGACCCGTCCAGTCATTTAACATCAGGAAGTCTCCTTCCTGACAAATCGACCATGGTGAGATTCGTGCCGCACAAAGGATGCATTTGATGTATAATTTTGTATCTTTGCTATACTGGGATCTCTTACATCTAACGGCAAATGAAGAGAATATGCAGCGGAAACTTAGGTCAGCGGATCATCCAGATGACCAAATAAAAAAAGGTCACTTGGAGACTGGACGCAAATACATGGTTTGGTCGGTCAAAATTCCAATATTTCCAACCAATGCGGAACCGAAAACGCTCGCATATTTGTTCGAAACACCATGGAAATGTAATACAACTAATGGCTTGTGTAGTCTGAACAATTAAAATGCATATCTGCATCTAACACGATCAAAAGTTTCTGAAATCAATAGCGAACTAAAATTGAGCGTACTTGACTTGCCTCTGGGGCAAGCCATTTCAATGAACACAGATCTCCACAACATGCAATATTAGAACTGACCAAAGGTTACGTAACTATGCTACTGATGCTACTGTCGGTCAGCAACCAGCAATTTGAACTTTTTCCTTTCATCTGGCATCATCTGTGCGACTAGGTTAACAGGTCGTGGCGCTGGATTCCAACTGTTTTCTCTGTGGTTAAGGAACTTATTGCATCGTAGACATTGATTAACAGAATCGAGTCTTCTCACTCGGAAAGATTCAGATAACAAAGGTTGATAAATGAAAAATCGAAATAGTTGTCGTGAATTCATATCGCCGGAATTCTAACTTCAAAAACACCGATGAGAATGATAAAGTTATTTTATATGCTGGCGTCAAAATTTCCATGCTAAAATTGCGATGGAATGCTTGATGAGGCAGATATATTAAAGCTTCAAGCAAAACTAATCAAGTATACATCAGAACGTGTCTCAAGCAATGCAGTTGGTTATACACTGACGGAAAATAAAATCGCAGCAAACTGGAGAACCATTGTGCTTGCTGCAGTGGGTACAGTAAATTGATGCAAGGGAATCGTAGATTTTCAAATTTGCCGACATCTTTTCACTTAGTAACAATTATATCAGTAATATTTTGCGATTTTAAAGGCTAGACTTCGATATTTGATTTGGTTAATGGCATGTCAACTTGTTATTGGTCATTTAATACCGAATTTTAATTTTCTTATGAGCTTTGGTAATTTATTTTTTCAAAAATGTATTACTGGTAATTTTTCTCTTCCTTTTCCAATAATGTATTCCTGATATTTTTTTTAGTATGAAAATGTGTTACTGGTATTCTTACGACAAAATATGTTTTTCTACTTTCATAATGTTTCGCCACCAGTTTGGGGACTCATTATTTGCCTATCGCTAGTACTCCGCGGCAGCGTTAACCTGGGAACAGTAGCAAGTAAGAGGGGGTTACTAGCTCCTTAAAACATCTTGATTAGAGGCCTTGCTAACGGATGTTGTTTATCGTCATACCCAAAACGATTGAAATTTTAGAGAAATGAAGCATAGTTTGGACATCGATGATGCAAACAATGGTTATAAAGACATTTATACGAATGGAGACCAGGTTCAAAACGCCAAGACAATCGCCGCGATCGAGGTAGTATTAGAGCAGCATTCGGAGAAAGGAAATCTCCAATCCTGACAATATACTCTCGTGCACGCTGCTGGTCGTGCTACGCATGTGTCACCTGGAGGATTGAGTTCCGCTCTGATATGAAAGGCCTATACATATGCAGAATTATATATACCTATGTTCTATAGATTTAAAAAAAACATTCGATAAAGTATGATACAAAAACTGGTTGAACTGATAGGTACGAGTGGTTTATTTTGGAGAGTGTTGTAACCTAGGAATGGTTTCTGAATGTGGAATAAACAAAATGGAGGTAGGAAATGAAATGGTAATCTTTATAACATGAACAAAATAAAATACTCGCCAGCGACATGAACTAGGTAAACCACTTCTAGTGATGGACTACTTAGACAGCATATTACAACAGTGTCCAACGTATTTATGAGGATTGGGACATAACCATTAGTGTTCATGCGTACGGTATATAACAATCTCCTTTAATGATCATCCAGCTAATGTTAAACAATATACGCACACACGCACATACACACACAAATATTCTGTACGTCTGATTTCCCAAAATTAGTATATAATATGAAAAGAAATATATATATATATGTGTGTGTGTGTGTGTGTGTGTATTGGGTGGATTTGAACAACATATTTTATTTATTTCGTACATACAATTTTTGTGAAAGAGCAACGAAAATTCTTTTTATAATGATTTATGTTATTGTTTTAACCTAAAAAAGGGTTACTGAATGAGGAATAACCAAAATCGAGGTTGGAAATGAAATGGTAATCTTTATAACACCAACAAAATACAATACTCGCCAGCGGTGTGAAGTTAGTAAACTATTGCTAGTGGTGTGCTACTTAGTATAGTACGATATTTACCTGCCTCTCCAAGAGGTAGGATGCGACACAAAGCCAAATTTAATGCAGGGGAATCCGAGCTCGTGTGCTCGGGCAAAAATTGCCCGTACACACCGTATATGCGGGATCGGGTATATATCTATCTCCCCGCACGAGACTCTGTCCTTCGGCATAGCCTCGTCTGGATTCCTCTCTGCCCAAAGTCAGAGAGTTCAGCCCGGCAAGAGCTTCCCACGCTGACAGCTCACGCTGCCAGCTTAGGCAGAAGATTGCCCCAAATTACAATAGTGTCCAACGTATTTATGCGGATTGGGACATACCCATTAGTTTTCGGTATAAAACAGAAAGTTATTAGAATAATTCAGAATTTAGACTGGGGGAGAACCACCTACATACGGATAGAAAATGAATTCAGTAAATACACAAAGAAAGAAAGTGATGTAACAAAAGATTTCTTACGAGACGCATTCAACATTTACAGTGGGACGATCCTGAAAAGTAGTAGTCCTAGCAGGATTTATTACTGTGCGTAAAGTAACACAGTCATTTTTATTATTATTTCTCTCTAAACAAGGCGAGAAAGCCACTAAAACAGCGGGGGTTACTTAGAATAATAGAGAATGAAAAGACTTTAGTGAGAAGAAAGGACAATAAAAGAAGACAACTCTGGAGGATAGACAATGGCGATTGACATTTTATTTAGACTTTTGAAGATTGTAAGTGGCCGGCTAGCAGGAAACCGGAAGAGAAACAATGAGACCGAATGGCCAATCTAGTACGCTTAAATTCATAGGTCGATGTACCAAGGAAAAGAGCTAATTAGAAAAATGCCTTGGAAATATTAATAGAAAAGACAGATGGAGGCCATGTCATGGCCATAGCAATGGTAACTGCCACAGAATGGGAACTACAGGTAATCCTAAAGAATTGAAAGTGAGGAGAAAGTATTAAACATTCATTTTAAGGTGGTGTAATGTATAGTTGTCAGAAAGTTAAATACGTAATAAGAATTGATTACAGAAAAATGAAGTAAGTACTAAATTTAAATATCCGGGAATTTTTTTAATAGAGGACTAAAATGTGACACCGAAATTCGAAGGTGCATTGTATTAATGAAAAATGCCTTCCGTCAGAAACAAACAAAAAAAATGTGGTGAACTGTTAGGTAATGTCGGAAAATCTCACTGAAGAAGATATTTGCGGCAAATGAAATTTAGTTCTACAGAAGTATGCTGAGAATATTATGGACTAAATATATGAGTAACGAATAAATTTTAAGGGTGGAGTTTGAAACTTACGAAGAGCCCCAAAAGATAGGATGTCGTGGAGAGCCTTGTTTGCTCCTGCTCTGAAAGGAGACTACACACGGGAGGAGAAGAATAAGCGTTGAGAATTGGCGTGCATTTGTTTGAGAGAATGAGATTTTGAGAAAATATAGACCTCTATTCATATAAGGCACACTCACTTAAAAGATGGCAACCTGGTATGGTGTGTCATAAATGGCAATTCTCGCTTATCAACTAATTTTGCCATTAAGAAGTACATGTGATTCTTCAGCAGAATAATGCCTGCCCACATGATACACATACTACTCCCCCTGTTCTATAATACGTTTTGTATCTTCCTCGGCAAGAAGATTGCACCTGCCCACACAATGAAAACACATGTGAAATAATGGGACGACACCAACAGATCCAGGTTTTGTGGAATAATTTCTCACAGTATGATAACTGCCAGTTGTGTCATCGTGTGGGTATACTTGTATTAGTCGAATGTATATATGACATTTTCATATATCAAATAACGGAATACTCTCCCCTAATGATAGAGAAAAGTAAGGTGTTATAGAGGTCATGTTACCTCTATAAAATTTCTATATAAATAATATTTTCAGTTGATATCTATTATTGTAAATTTCATTTTGTCATGCTAAATTCAGTTGAATTTTCTCCTGTAGACATAGGTAAATAGAGGTGACCATGAGTGAGGCATTTGATTAATTTTTAAATAATTTATTATTGCTATTATAAATAAAAGAAACACACTTATTATTTTTTACTTGTTTAAATAATTCAGTACATTTTTTGAAAAAGATTCTTTTGTTTTATTTAGATAATTCTGGGAAATATTTCGGCTACACTAAAATCATATTTCGCAAAATGAAATGTCAGACAACAACAGTGGTTATTACGAACTGCAGGAAAGTCGGAGTTAATAAAAAAAATCTATAATACTTTTAATATATACTTTTTAATTATTTACTATTATTTATTTTTTCAGAAAGTTAGGTTTCTCAAGATAATGTGAATAATTTAAAATTATATTAAAGTTATTACAGAATTCCATAAATTTAGAACCAGCGTTCGTAGTAACCATTTCTGTTGCCTCACATTTCATATTGCTACAAATTAGTTGAGCGTAGCTGAAAAAGAAGGGAATGAGACTAAATAGTAAATGATATAATAATCCATTAAAACTGTAGCGATGTATTTAAACAAATTAAAATAAGTCTGCTTTTTTTATTATTATATTTTATGCACTTAACAATCAGCACTCTCAAATTAAAAAAAATCTGTCGGCTTTTAATTTCTCGCTGGCCATTGCTACATGCATGAAACTCAGAATCGCATCGAACGGTGAGGAACACACACACACATATATATATATATATGTATGTATATATATATATATATCTATACACTCTATCTGACATTTTGTTTGTGTGTCTGCTAGGCTTTCATTTATTAAAAGAAGAACTACAGAAAACTAGAAAAGAATTCATTGGCCGTCGCTAAAAGCAGTGAATCGGCTTTTGTCAAAGAGATCAAAAGCATTGATTATTCCGAGAACAAATCGATTTTACTTTTCTTGTTTGTCCACATCTCAGTGCGTGTACGCATATATTCAGGTGTTTAAACGTCACTATTTTTCTTATATGGGTACATCGTACAAGCAACGTTTTGCAACTTTTTTTTCCCAAACGCATAGTCTATAGGCGCCTATATTGCGATAAATTCACACACGGAAATACATATTTTGGAAATCTCAACGAAAATTACATGTGCAACTAACCACATGTATTATTTCTCTGGTCTAAAAAATAAGCATAAAACACCACCAGCCTCCCCAAGTACCTTACGATAAGCCGTATTCCTATTGCGGTAGTGATTTTAAAACTATATAAAAAGGCGTATATTTCTTTGGTTTAATTTTTTTGTTTACGTCTGAAAGATACAAATAAGCTAGCTATGAAATGATTTTTTTGTACTTTGGAATTTAAGAAGTTTTTCTATTTAGAAAAATGGGCAAAATTTCTTGTAGCTACTTTCAGTTATTGATTTGATTCGAACAGGCAAAAAATGTAATTTGATATAATGTTAGTCTGAAAATACTGAAGATTTATTTATATTTGCGTTGAAAAGGCAGTCTTCAAGTAAAAATTAATAGACGTCTGGCCGGGTGATTCGAATATTTCTGTTCTCAGCATACATTAAAGGTTCGAATTTTATTATGATCAGCGAATTCTTGGGAATAATGTCGTTTAGAGAGGATCCCAGAACAAAAGCCAAGAATTGAGAGCGAAATATGCCAAAGAAAATTTTCGAAAGCTTTTGAGGATTTGTGACTTTGTGCTAACCTGCACGAAATCACAAATCAGGATTGTATAGTAATAGAATCTAAATTTTGATTGTGCTTTTTATTGAATTAAAAATTAGAAGATTTCAAGAAATAAGACGCGCTCCTCAAGTTAGAGAGGAATATAATCAAAATTTCAATGATGAATGAGTGTGTGATATCATATATATAAAACAGAGGATGTCTGTCTATCTGTCTGTATGTCGGTGTGATATCTTTTCACTCGAGATCCATCCAACCGATTTTGACCAAACTTGGCACATACATTGTACCATTTAAGAGATAGATTCTTAGCGTAAAAATCGATAATTAAAAAAAATTCAACAATCGATAAAGCTGATAAAAAATCAATAATTTCAACGTTTTTCCTCCGATTTCATTCAAACTGGGTATGTAGGTTACTTACATCATGACAAGTTCAACGATACCTTATTTGTTTTTATTTCTACGCCACTGCGTTTAACAAAAAATCGCGAAAAACGAAAAATTGATTTCAACACACATCGATTTCAACACAAATTTCAAGTGAAAAACTTCCTTAGTTTTCAAGAAATCTAATACAAACTTCACTTAATTGTAGCCATCAATAAGTTGATTGTTTAATAGTCATTTAACTTGATAACTGAGTTTACCAATATTAGGAACACCAGCGTAAATTGCGAAAAATGGTGTCTTTCTTATTGTTCGTTGATTTTTCTACCAGTTTTCATCAAACATAACAATTTATAAATGTATCCCCTTTTACATCCCTGGTAGCGCATTGACAAATTGAATTTCAAAAACTCTAAAATAATTGTGGTCTGAAGTGGGTCATCATGTTGCCTGTTTTATCCCTTCATGTCCTCGGCTAACTTCGATTGAATAGACTACTTCTGTTATATCAGTAACTGTATTAATTCAAAGTGTTTTATACTGAAAGTACTTTAAACTAATTGAAGAAGATAAATTCCGTTACATCTAAACATGATGTTGTTTTTGCTCCATTCTAATTGAACGCTTTTTCTGATCGACCAGTTGGGTATGGCCGCTAGTAAATGATAAATGGAAGTGACGTTCGAAGTGAAATTTATAGAAGTGAAGTTTATGAGGATAAGGAGGGTAAATAAGGATTGACCCTTGACCTGAAGTGATAAAGTCTGAAGCGTTTAAGAAAAAAACACACAAAAGTATCATACAAAAAGCAGCAATTCTTGGGGAAAAAATCTAGCAGATAGAAAATCTTTCCTTACATTTGGAACACGGAAGAATCTTGGATAATATAAAATCGTGGAAGTGGCTTGTCTTCATTATAAACGTGTGAACTGGTCGAAATAGAGATTAGAGCTCATCGGAACATTTACTATAGAAAGTGCGATAGAGTTGTGATAGACTTGTGATAAGACGTCTGTGTAAAAAGTTTGCAAACTGGAGAATATTCACCCCTACAATAACCCTTAATTGATTTTGAACTCTATCAAGACTGGAATGTCTGGGTTCTGCAGTTCCACTCCTGATATGACAGCATTATTCCATATTTAGTTTAATCTGATTCTTGTAAAAATAAACATGGCAGAGGGAGTCAGGTTTTTACAATGTGGTTAGCAATGGATTGTATATACAGCCAACGACAAAATTGTTTGTACATCCATCAATTTTGAATATTTTTATACACTTCTCAGAATCTAAAACCCGTATTCTATATGTTAATAAGCACAAAAAAGGGGAATAGAAAACTCAATATTCAGAAAATAGGTTAAATACAACAAATTTAAGCGAATTATGAAAAATAGGAAAAGACAAAATTATTCGTATAGTATGAAAAATAGAAAGAAAATTGAACGATTTTTACAATATCAATAGCGTGGTCTCTCTTGCTTGTAACGTGTTGCAATCGTTTTCTAAATTTTTGGATGTAATTTGAACAAGTCTTTTCTGGGATTTTTTCCATTCTTCAATGATTACACGTTCGAATTCCTGAAGTTTTTTTTTGGTGACCGATATTTTATTTGAAATTTCATAGGTTTTCCATAGGATCTAAGTCAGGAGTAATTGAAGGGCATGGCAGAACTGTAAACTTATTTTTCTAAAGCCAAGCAGTCACTGATTTAGATGTATGTTTGGGATCATTATCGTGCTATTTTGCATAATTAGCCTGTCATTTTTTTTTTAACTTATTGTTCTGAAAATTGAGTTTATATTCCATTTTTAAGGTTATTAACATACAGAAAACCTGGCATTATACGGTCGTTAGATTCTGAGAAATGGATAAAAATATTCAAAATAGATGGGTGTACGAATAATTTCGTCGTTGACTGCATGTGTTTAATATCAGGTTTGGATTGAACTTGAAATTCAGTAGATATTCAAATCAAGGAGTTCAGTTGAGAGTTCTACCGTTCATGGTGACTACGAAATCAGAGGATTTGAACAATAAGGATGAAACTATACAAGTTTCGATTTTGAGATACTGACAAATACAAGCAAGTTATTTCCCTGTTGAGCTGTTCGATCTATGTCAGAAGATTTTAACCTGGTAGAGAAAGGGATTGAAAATGACTGACGGCTCGTCGAAAGTTTTAGCATCTAGGTGAAATATAATTATAGTCATTTCTACGTTTTCAAACGTTTGGTCAGTGCCGATGAAAAATTCTTTATTTTAAATATTGTGCCCTAACGATCTTGTTATGATAATTTTCAATTATGATATTACTGAAAGAAGTAATTGCTATTGGGGTATGTCTATAATTCTGAGATGAGGTATTGTGTACATTATTTACATTATTCAGACTATTGTCCTCATCTTTGTCGCCATATCAAGGACACATGGCACAGTAGATAAAGGCGTTTGTTAAATCCAGTGACAGGACCCAAACAGTGTGAGTTTAATACCCGGGTAAAGCAGTGGAGAACTTTCAGAGGGAAATTAGCAGGAGAAAACTGATAACTGACATCCATTAAACATAGCAGGTGGAACTAGAACAGTCTACCCCAGTGAGCGAAATAAATGGTTAAGTTCGAATTTCCAACCACCTAAAGAAGGCCGGGGCGTACAACGGCCGAAACGTTGTAATAAATATGGCGACAAAGATGAGGACAATAATCCGAATAATATAAATAATTATTGCTTTTAGTTTTGTCTTTCTATTTGAAGTTGTTTAACCCTTGACCGCTTGAGATATGCGCATCGGTGTAGGGTTATTGAGACGGAAACTGGAAATGGCGTGTCGAGTTCAAATACTGGTCTACGTTCACTTTCGTACAAATACATCTGGGAAAGTTATGAATTCATCTCCTTTACGATTCCCAAGGCGATCTAGCCTTGGTTGGTAACCAGATTAAGTGAGAAATAACTCTGTATTCTGTCCCTGTTGTATGTGGGGCTTGCAACCTCACCTTGTAAAATCCATTGCTCTAAATATACACCCTTGTGAAAATTAATTGAAACAACCGCTTTAGTTTCTTTTCTTTCACCGTACGGTCAGTTTTAGATCGACTGGTGTGATAGGGTGTAATCGATTTTTATTTTTTCTCAGATTATGTAATTGCAGTGGTGTGCAGTAATATGAATCTATTTTCGGGGTTTATGATGAAATTTGTTTGGCCTTGAAAAATATTGCGTCACCTTTGACTGCATCAGGTTTTCCTTATGCCCAGACACTGTTGTCTCGACTATCGCGTAGTTGTCCTGCTGCCATTGTCTGTGATGGACGTTGCTCCAATGAAGCGTATCAAAAATGTAACGCTACACAAACACACTGGCAAGCCATACCAGTGAGCAAATGAAAGTACTAGACTGGCTTGGGAACTCTCCTGCTTTAAATCCAATCAAGAATTTGTGGTCAATCTGCAAGGAACAACTTCGTGGAATGGACATACGAAGAACTGACATGTCCACTGGGTCTTGTTTCATTGTAAAAATACGAAAAAAGTAAATAATAACGGAGTTATTCATTTTGTTTCAATTTATTTGCACAAGGGTGTATTCTCAAGTCCTGTCGACTGTCTTTTGTTCTTGATATCCCGATTTGGTATCGTCATTTATTCTGCAGGATGTGGACCGTAACTGAGGAAATAATGCAATATGCATTTTATATCGTTATGCTTCTCGTTCCTTTGAAAATATTAATTGTGATTTTGGATATCATCACATTTCAGTTTTTATACGTTTAAAGACGCTGTACGTGACTTCAAGCTAAATTTTTTTTTTTTTTTTTTTTACTAAAATTGGGAAGCGTGTTGGTGAAAAAGATCCGTACTCCGATAAGATGGTATTACAAAAGTGATAAAATTAAAAACAATGGAAATTAAAAACAAATGACAAAACAATAACAAGGAAGAAAATAGCCCAGGACTGCAGCATCTTCAGGCTTCAGTAGACTGAAAATATCAGTGAAGGCAAGGCGCAAAAAAAAGGACTGACAGAAAAATGTGGATTCAGAACAGGAAGCCTGCAAATCAAATGCCATAAATATCTTTTTTTTTTTCTTAATGTTTGATGAGCAAAAAAATTAACAAACCAAAGAGAAAAGGAAAAAAATGATGAGAAGAAAGAAAGAAAGTGAGAGAAATGTGGATCGAGTGAGCAGATCATTAATTCGAAAACGATGGTATGACGGAAGCCATGTTCTTTGTCCTGATTGGAGACGACAATCCCAGAAAAAATATTGGGATGGGTATTTTAATTAGACTCGTTGCTAACATCTCACGTTACACGAAATCCGATATAACGTGATGGAAAAAAAATGAAGGAGATGCCTGAAAATAATCGCCTAAAATTTGGCACTGGTGCTGAGTGTGTGAGCAACGATGATACCATACGGAGTTTGCAAACAAGGGAGGTGGGGCTTAAACTTAACATCAAGAAGAGGCAGCTAAAGTTTCTGGGACACATAATGAGGAAGGAGAGCCTGGAGAATCTGACACTCACAAGTCGAATAGAGGGAAAGAGAGACAAGGGAATACAATACGTGACATACTCTGTGGACTTATGCAAGTGGATGACAGAACGTGGTCTGGGGGAGGAAGCAGAGGGAAAGAACGTTGAGAGCTGCAAGGGATAGAGGTAGGCGAAGAGACATGATCGCCTACGTCCTGAAACTACATGGCACATAAAAAGAAAAAGTCGAACGAAAACTTTTAAGATATGATAGTTGGCTAAATTATTCTTGTGTAGTCTGATTTACAAGTTGGTTACTCGAGAGAAAATAGCGAAACGATATAAAACGTTTTCTATATATATATATATATATATATATATATATATATATATATATATATATGATTTGGAGAAAATAATGGATACAACTTGTTAAATGGGAGTTTTATTATGTAATATGGAACTTGTCCACCTTTTGGCATCAATACCTTGAGGAATTTTCTCGTACAAGTTGTGAACGGTTTCCAGAGAAATTGGAAGCCATTCCTCACGTAAAACCTGCTTTAGCTCTTTCAGCGGCGGTGGGGGAGGGAAGCGGTTCTTCTCTTTCTGCATCTAAATAAGACTATAAATATTCGATTTTATTAGGTCGTGTAATTGTGGGGAAAATTAAAATGATTGAAGCCGTTGTATCGATTTTGATTAGCATTAAGCGTGTGAATTGGCGCATTACCGCCCTAGGAAATTGCGCTACCTCCAAGGAACAATATCCGTACCATAAGATGGACGTGATCAGTCTGAAATTCTCAGACAATCCTCGGCATAAACTCTGCCATTTCTTAGAACTAAAGCGCCAAAAGTATCCCGAGCCTAAATCATCGCAGAGGCCATCTCCATACTTATCAGCCTTGAGGGCACCTTTCGGTTCCTTCCCAACATAAACAAGCCCTGAAGTGAAAAAAAGAATGCATGGTACTTCCTTAAAGAAGATGGACTTGTTACGTTTAGTTATTGGCCAATTCTGATAGTCTATACAAAATTCTTCCGTTAATCAATGTTGGTCAGGAATCAATGTTGGTCGAGATTAATCAATTGTAGCTTTTTCATAGAATACAGATTTAGTTAACTCATATATTAGAGGTTTTGCTTAACACCGGTTTAGCAATGTGATGTTTTAGCTCAGCTGTCACTTTTGCTGCCTTTTAGGTGCGATATCTTTCTCATTTCTGTTATTCGTCTCTGTCGTTCGTTCAGTATTCTGCTCGACAGAACAGCTTTTGACCTGGTTTTCTTAGTATGCCAACATGATTCATGGAGTGTACCTTTAGAAATATGAAACAAATATTCAGTAGATTTAGTAGCAGTAACTCCAAATCATTTGCGTCACAAATAATTTCTCCATTTTGGAAATCAGATAAGTAACATACTTTATTTATTACAATTTACAGCCTGGACAATGAATGACTGAATCCTTTAAAACAAAAATAACTTTTACAAACATATGTTTTTTTTTGTTTTTGTTTTTTTTATTATTTTGCATTATTTTATTTTGATTAGAAAACATTTTTAAATGCAGTTTCAGTATCTTCTGAAGCAATGTTCTGGCGATGCCTAGTTGAGCAGAGCGACGACGAGTAGAAGCTGATGGATCCTCAGGGACACTCTGTCGTACAACTTCCACCGCTGGGTCAGTGCGTAGGGTGTGCGTAGGACCTCTTCCCGGAAGATTGCTGACTGATCCACTTCTTTCAAGCCGGGCGATTAGGTTCCGAATCATGATATCGCTTGGAGATAATCTGGTATTAAAATGTTGCTGGCTATTTCTCAGAGTTTGAATAATTGATCTTTCATTTGAATAGAAAATCTCAATGAGTTTTACTCGTTGCCTGACATCCTAAGTAGCCATTTTCATCTCCAAGGGATACTCTTTAACCTGAAAAAAAGAAATATATAAGATTGAAAACAAACAAATTTTGACTTCTTCAAATCTCTGACCACCCTATGTAACTATCTGAAAAAATAACAGAGTTTTTTTTTTGTATTATTTCGGACTATTCTTATCTTGGTTGATTTAGATGTTGTTATAGATACAACGTTTCGAATATGTACCCTCTGGTAATCATCAGATGTTCATGTATTATTTAAAACTATTGTTCCCATCTTGGTTGATATAGATTTTTTTATAGACACAATGTTTCGAATATGTACCTTCTTGTTATCATCAGGTGTTCTTGTATTATTTAAAACTATTGTTCCCAACTTGGTTGATATAGATGTTTTTATAGACACAATGTTTCGAATACGTACCCTCTGATCATCATCAGGTGTTCTTGTATTATTTAAAACTATTGTTCCCATCTTGGTTTATATAGATGTTTTTATAGACACAACGTTTCGAATACGTACCCTCTGATCATCATCAGGTGTTCTTGTATTATTTAAAACTATTGTTCCCATCTTGGTTTATATAGATGTTTTTATAGACACAACGTTTCGAATACGTACTCTCTGATCATCATCAGGTGTTCTTGTATTATTTAAAACTATTGTTCCCATCTTGGTTTATATAGATATTATTATCGACACAACGTTTCGAATACGTTTCGAATACGTACCCTCTGATCATCATCAGGTGTTCTTGTATTATTTAAAACTATTGTTCCCATCTTGGTTTATATAGATATTATTATCGACACAACGTTTCGAATACGTTTCGAATACGTACCTCTGATCATCATCAGGTGTTCTTGTATTATTTAAAACTATTGTTCCCATCTTGGTTTATATAGATATTATTATCGACACAACGTTTAGAATACGTACCCTCTGATCATCATCAGGTGTTCTTGTATTATTTAAAACTATTGTTCCCATCTTGGTTTATATAGATTTTATTATCGACACAACGTTTCGAATACGTTTCGAATACGTACCCTCTGATCATCATCAGGTGTTCTTGTATTATTTAAAACTATTGTTCCCATATATACAGACGGGAACAGTTTGGATGCTCACATTGTCAAGAGAAAAATAGTTGAACAAAAAATATTTTTCTATGATGCTCTCAAGCTATTCTACATGATAGGTAATCATTATATTCAATAATCAACTTTGTCGGCTTTTGACAATCAGCTCCAAACTATACAATAAGAATTCCTCATCATTTAATTTACACATTCTCATCGGTAAGAGAATTTTTTTTTCTAAAGGAGAGAAGAAAATGTAAATTTTATTTGGATTTCTTTCTGCAACTATCTTAATATGATTGCGAAAGAAAAATGTGACAATTACAAGGAAACAATGTTGACTCTGGAAAATGATAATGAGTCAAAAAAATATCAAACATTATGAAATGCTCTGATAAAATCTTCTCCATAGAAGAAAAAAAAAAAAAGAATATAAAAGTACTTCATCTGAATATTTAAAATTGTTCTGCTCCAGAATAAATCACGTGGCAGGTCGGACGTGGCTCGGGGTCTGTAGTTTGGCCTGAGCTAAATTAATCGGCAAATACAGTATGAAAATTGTCTGGAAGATAAAAAAATGGTTTTGTGATATTTACATTTATTTCTTTTGACTTGATGTACTATGGATACTTGTAGGTTTAAAGATTGTAGCCAAGGATGAAAACATTTGTATTGTTTATAAGATTACTGAGTTTAATTTAAATCGTATAGGATAAAAGACATGCATCAACAGAGCGTGTAGCTAAATTACGTTTAATAAAATGCAATGTATGTGCATATATATATATATATATATATATATATATATATATATATATATATATGTATGTGTGTGTGTGTGTGTGTGTGTGTGTGTGTGCAGATATGTAGAAAAATAGGAAAGAACACGTTAAGTAAATAATCCGGAGTTCTTTAGTATCTTTGTTTTTATTTTGTAAAAACAGTGTTCTATACAGAAGTAGAGCTTAAATTAAAATTATTTTTTTAAAAAAATATGATTCCTTCGCAATATAAGACTTATGATAAATAAATAAATAAATAAATAAAATAAAACAAAATTCTCTTAACGACATATTATGGTGCCAAAGGTAATCTTCCGCTGTGACTGACCAGACAATTTGCGCACATGAATGTCATCATTCGCTTTGAGATGGATGTCCCCAACCTACCTCAGTTTGACCTCTTTCCGAAGGTGACTGATATGTGGATAAAAATTATCTCTTAGACTCCTTACCAAAATGGTCGCCTCAGCAGTTTCCATAGTAATTAATTTTGCGAATGAACATGCTTATAAAGATGCGTAAATTTCAAGATTGGTTACTCGTAAATTTTTGCTTGAGGATGAAACAGGGCTTGATACTTTAACTCAATTTAATTTTAATAATTATATTGAGGTTTTCGGCTCTCGTTTTTGAAACGTGAACTGTTATGTAGCGAAAGAATCATATTTAAAAAAAAATAATTATACATATATATAGTCATCCACAGACAGACTATTTTGCTGATTCATAGCTCATCAGTGTGACTAGACATCCGATTGCCGAAAGCCGAGATCGAAACCCGACTGATTTGGTATTAGTCGGAGATTTTACCCCTAATCCAGGTGAATTTAGACATATTTATTTTTAGATAAAACCGGTAGTGACTGAAGAAAATTAGTGCTGCGCAAATTAATTGAAACAACCGCTTTAGTTTTCTTTCTTACACCAGACGGTCAGTTTTAGACTGACTAGAGTGTAAGGGTGTTATCGATTTCTATTTTTTCTACAGATTCGATCGTTCACAGTGATGTACAATAGTAGGATTAGTTTGTTGGGCCTTGAAAAATATTGCGTCATCTGTGAATGCATGAGATTTTTTAGCATACCCAGACACTATTGTTTCGACGTCGATTAATTGTCCTATAACCATTCTTTGCGATGGTCGTTTCTCCAAGGAACCCTGCAGAAATTGTAACGCTGCACTAATACACTAGCAAGCCTTAGGAGTGAGCAAATCAAAGTACTATAGACTGGTCCGGAAACTCCCCTGATTTAAATCTGTGGTAAATGTACAACGAACGACTTCGGCGGATGGACATAAGACGTTCTAACATGTTCACTGGAACATGGGTCAAGAAAAATAAAAAATGTAATTATTCGTTTTGTTTCAATTAATGTGCACAAGGGTGTACATACATATAGATATATATATAAATGAACGCAAGTTTTAAAACACTTGTTCTACAAATTAAGCAATTGAGAAAATAACAGCGTATATTTTGAAATAAATAGGTCAAATGCGGTCTATGAAATTAAAACAAATTTTCAGTTGTCCCTCCATTTGGTTTTATAACCCACTAGCAGCATGGTCCGGCGTTGCTCGTGCTTGATTCAAAAATCGTACGACTCATACAGCAATCGCTATCACTTGACTTAAAATATTTTTGCCTTTCCTTGCCTTTAAAGGAGTGCCCTTTGCCGTGCTGATGTTGCTACATGCCTTACTTCTTACTTATCTCTCAAAATTAACACGAAACGATCAGCTTTAAAAAAAAGGACTCGTAACTGGAAAAACCGAATGAAAAAAAGAATGTTAACAACAAATACTTTTTCACACCCAAACCACTTCTGCGGAATCAGAATCAACATTGAGTTTAAGCAAGCGAATGAGCCAATTGGAGTAAAGTGCCATGCAGATTTAAATTTTTCCCACTTGTGATGAATGCAGCTATCGATTTTTTTGCATGCTAGCATGTTAGTTAACATTCGTATCAGTCAGCTGTTGGCTCTCACACTGGACAATAGAATCTTCCTGACTGTTCGTGGCAGCCAGCTATTGGCTCTCACTCTGGCCAGTAGAAAATGGCCGCAAACTACATGAAAACTGCCGTAGAAGCATGAAAAGATCGATTATTTCCACTATCGATGGGAGCTGTGAAATGCAAAGTCGGTCTTGGCCTTACCGTTAACTTGGAGCATGTGCATATAAATTTTGGTGCAAATCCGTCGAAAATTGCGAAAATTACACACATACACACATCCTGCCTTTTATAGAAAGAGATTTCTTTTTTTTAAGCATTTCCCCACAAGCAAATCGGGAGTGTCACTAGCACCCATGGGGTTACAGAGATCGTGGGCAATAGTCTAGACGCGTGATAGCGGAAAGGCTGAAGAGAAGGACAGGGAATAGATCAAGGCATCTGGATATATCGATTGACATTGCATTTGAATATTTAAGGATTATAGCTAACAGGGAAGCAAATAAGAGGAAGGGAGTTCCACAGACGGGAAGTACGCGACATGAAGCTATTGGAGTAGAAAAGACGGCTACATTTAACTGTTTCGACAGTGAAAGAGTGTCGAATGAGATGCCAACGTAGTATCACGTTTAAATTCTTGCAGTTTGGGAATCGGCGAAAGAAGTTCGTCGGAGCAGTTGCCGTAAAAATATTTGTAGAAAAGACAGAGGGAAGCGACAGAACGTCTGTGAGAGAGCGACAGTAAACGAGATGCCAGATCAGGGCCAATGACATTGTATATCTGTATTTTGTCGAGGACCTTAAGACGAACAGCGGGGGCTCCAGATCATAAATGGCAGCAGTATTCCATGCAAGCGCGAATGGTTGATTTATAAATTTGAAGGATGAACTCGGGTGAGAAAATCTTTCTGGCCAGACACAGAGGACCACCTTTCGGTAGATGAAACTATTGATTCAATGTATTTGTTCCATCTCAGGTCAGCGAACAGTGTGAGACCAAGTAATCTCACAGAGGTGCTGTCGTGGAGTTGAGCATCAAACATTATAATGGGAGGCAGGGAGAGTTCTCACGTTTAATTAAATTATTGACAGACTATCCATAAGTTGAGTCGTGTACACAGCTTCTAAGAAATGTCTCCCACTTGAAGAAATGTCATGCAGTGTTTTTGGTTTGTGGTCTCAGGCGATTAATTCTTGATAAAGCCAAAGGAAGTTGTTCTAAGTTGTTTCTCCTTTGTAAGCTCTCATCGTTACTACTACACTCCCATGAATCATGAAACAAGGAATAACAAAACGGGATGCTTTTAATCTGCCAACAATTATTCGTCTGGAGAAATGTTTGAAAATCCCAAAAAAACAGTGGATGATTGAAGTCACCAAGAGAATTGCTTCCTTTGTATTATAATAGTTTTAAAATTTGTGTTAATTTATTTTCACCTGGTATATATATATATATATATATATATATATATATATATATATATATATATATAATTTTTTCATTTATTCAAAATTATAACATTAACATATTATAACATCACTACAAAAATACATGCATATATATATATATATATATATATATATATATATATATATAAAAAACATGCATATATATATATATATATATATATATATATATATATATATATATATGTGTGTACAATGTAATGAGAACGAAAAGAGTATACATTCAAACGTTCACAAACATTAATTTAAAAGGGGATCAATACCAAGAGTAGAACAATAGATATTTATTATAATTTGTCACCTACGGCCAAACAAGTAATCACTACAAATATCTTTATTCCTCACCTGATGAGATACTTACATTTAGGCATCGAAACAATTATGCATCTTTCTAGTGATTTGTTGTTTGGCCGCATATATATATATATATATATATATATATATATATATATATATATATATATATATATATATATATATATATATATATATATATATATATATATATATATATATACATACATACATATATATATATATATATATATATATATATATATATATATATATATATATATATATATATATTAATAGATAGGAAAAGACAATATTTAGAAGACATTTTTAAAAGCAAAAGCTAAAATAAAAACAACTGGTTTCGTCCCAGGACTTATCAAGTTTATTTATTCTGGAAATTTAAAAGCGTGTAAATTAATTTTAATTAACGAATGTAATCGAATGATGGGGGGAATTATTTGAATTTGAAGAAACTAGAGTCCAAAAGGAAGGCTAATATTAAGTCATTTCGAAAATAAATTTTTTACAAATTCTAATTTAAAGAACTGATTTTTCCTCAAATCTTGGGGGGTTTGACGTCCTCCCTAAGTCGTGTCCCACAACGACACTTAAAAATCACTGAATTAACATGATTTACGAATGGAAGAGAAAGCAGGACGGGTAATAAATATTACAGAGGGAATGCTTGCTGGTGTGAATATTATTGACCTCTAGTCTTTGAAATTCATAATCCCCTCCCCCATTCGATTACATTCGTTAATTAAATTTAATTTACACGCTTTAAATTCCCAGAATAAATAAACTTGATAAGTCCTGGGACGAAACCGGTTGTTTTTATTTCAGCTTTTGCTTTAAAAAAATGCCTTCTAAATATTATCTTTTCTTATCTATTATTAAATTCTGCAGAAAAATTTATTCTATATATATATATATATATATATATATATATATATATATATATATATATATATATATATATATTTAAAAGAAAACAGACCACTTTCAGGACA
This sequence comes from Acanthosepion pharaonis, assembly GCA_903632075.3. NCBI lineage: Eukaryota > Metazoa > Mollusca > Cephalopoda > Sepiida > Sepiidae > Acanthosepion > Acanthosepion pharaonis. Next base: position 473,743 of record CAHIKZ030000102.1, on the reverse strand, counting down.
AAATTTATTTCTGATTTCTAGGACCAAGACAAAAAATGAAATGAAACGAAAATGAAATTGATGGAATTAACAGAGAATTCTTCAAACTTATATATATATATATATATATATATATATATATATATGATAGGAAAATCTCAGTTTGAACTCATCTCTAGGATTATATTTTCCGGATACTCGTAAACACTTGCTTATATTGCCAGATTTAAAGACAGCTGCATCCAATTCATGCGTTGAAATTACTTTCTTTTATTATATTAAAATTTACATCAATTCTTATTTGATTTAGAAAATAGAACTTTATGTAGCGTTGGAATCATATTTTAAATAAATAATTATATTTATGCTCTACTTTTGCGAGCAAATAACAAAAAAATACTAAAGAACTTTGGATTATTTACCAATTTTCTATATATTTACACACAACCCCCCCCCCCATATATATATATATATATATATATATATATATATATATATATATATATATATAAGATTTCGAAATAAATTTTACATTCTATTTTAAATGATTTTGTCAATTTGAGTTAAATGTTACTGTTTCTGATTTCTAGCCAAGACAATATGGTTTTAAGAGGAAAAGTGCAGATAATCCGCTAACATTTGTGTAATCCGCTAAATGTGTCCGACTAAAACCAATTTGCTCGCAGTTATAACAAAGTTTTCTTACAAGCCCCAATAGTCCGTTTTTGAACACACGAATAAAATAAAAACGACCTCTTCCATCGCTGACATTCACGGATAGTATCCCGTCTCCACTTAGTGCTATATTAGAAACATCTTAAATTCGTATTATTCAAACACATTTTTGTTTATATATATATATATAAATTTTTTTTATAAAAAATTATAACATAAGTATGTTATAAGATCACTACAAAAATAGCCATTTTGTTTCAACACATTTATATCTGCTCTACTTTGTATTGAGCACTCTTTTAAGAATAGTAATTGTTGGTTATTGGAATTCATTCCGTATATACCAATTATATACTTTTATATATATATATATATATATATATATATATATATATATATATATATATATATATAACAGGAACAGAAGAAAATAAATATTTGGTAGCTTGCAATATATTTCATTTCATATATGTTCGTAGCTTACATTAAATTTACACATGTAATGTATTTAATAGAAAATAAAAAAGTAACAAGAAAAATACACATTTTCAAACATAAAAGTACTTCGCGTAAATATAATAAGTTCCACTCGAGTGTCTTCTTCCCATAAATCATTGCTTTGTGATGTCAACTCCCAAGGGGATGCTTTCCAGATCATTACAATATTAACCTGCTAAAGCCTACGCTTAAAACGCTATCTTCTCCACTTGTCCACATGAACTCTACGTATTACTTTTTAGCCATCTAACTCGTGTGGCACTCAGGTTTTGTAGAGGGTGAACATCATTGGAAAAATACTGGCTCTTCACAGATTCCCTTTTCTTTGTCATATGGAATTTGCCATGCATTTTTGGTGAATGTTTGGTGTTCTCCCTCTAAGAGTATGTTAGACTCTTCCGCCTACTATAAATTTAGTAGGAGAGAAGGATCAGAGAAAAGTGAAGGTACTGAGCGCTATTTCATTCACTGTTCCCTGTTCCTTCTCTCCTACTAAATTTATAGTAGGCAGAAGAATCTAACATACTCCTAGAGGGAGAACACGACAACAGGAAATATAGTGGGTTAGATTCTGATTGACTTTGCCAAAATATGTAATACAGAATTGTTCTTTTCTTAGACCAGTCCGCGATTCTATTTCGAAACACGTCAATGCCTTTCCCAAAGGAATTATTGCGAAGCTGAACACAACGAAGTTTGAGGTCAGCTTACCGGTGCCTCTTTGCACGCTTATATAATTATGTTACAATTATATAAATACTTTCTCCTCTCACACTGCATATAGCCACAATATTTTGGCAATGTGCACTCAGAGCTTCTTCATTCGACAGTTGTTATGCTATCGACGATAGGTAATATCGTGTAAGAGTTAATTCTTAAATTATTACCTGCATGTGATGCGTTTCTTGTCCGTTAGTGTTGAAGATTTTTAGTACCTGATCCGGAAATTGCGATGATGGCTACGAAACAATTTTAACCGCTGCTTAGACAGATTAAGCTATCGTTCAGTATGACTATACAATTTTGGAGATTTAACTTGAGTGCCAGATGGTTTAACATTCTTTATTTGCTGGTTCTAATAAATTCTTATTTTTTATAGATGGAATTGGCATTATTACACGCAGGAAGAAGATTTCCGTAAAGGCTACAAATATCAAACTGAATCAAATTTGAAAGCCAGCAGCTACTAAAATTTGAAATCAACTGCTTCTCAGGGAGTCCTAGATAAGACGATAAGTACATCCAACATCAATGCCTCTGATCAGGAGGTTTTCTGTAGCGTGGGCACCATCATTTAATTGCTGTTGTTCCCAGGTCAGCTCTGACCCGGGGTGGTAGCACCTGTTAGGGCCCCAGCTATGGGCAAATAGTTAACCCCCAAAATGGTGTCAGTGGGGTCAAATGACTATGAAATTGTAAAAATAGTCTTTAATACTAGCAATATATTTTTTTAAATAATTATTACCAGCAATGAATTTTTGAAGAAAAAATATTACGAACAATATATCCTAGAATAAGAAAAAAATATTGCGAATAAAAAATTTGTTGGCATTAAATAACCCAATCGGATTAATATGCTGTAAAACAAACCAAACCAAATGATGTTTATTTTAAAAATGTGTCAACATTCGTAAGTAGCTTCGATTCAAATTTAATAGTGTTGGAATTTCAAAATTAGTCCAATTTAGTAAAGTTTTTTTGTCAGTCCAATTCCTGGACCCTGAACAGTTTCTCATCTGAAAAATCAAGGAGAAAGATATTTAGGTGCGAAATAGTATGACGGTTGTTCACTTTCGCCATCGCTCTGTCGCACCGGCAGTCATCCTGTCGTCATGGACTCGACAAGAGAGTTGAAGAAGAAGAAAGATTCTTAATGAACTCTTGAGAAGAAAAAAAAATCTAATTTTATAAGAAGAACTGATTCACGGGACTTGAGAATTATGAACCTTATAAGATATAATGAAGCTAAGAGGGACAGAAGAAAACAGTTTATATTTTACGTAACGAGCTTTTGTAAATGTTTGGCTAATTATTAGGAAAGATAGCAAAAAGACAACACTTACTCAGAGGTACAAAGGACAGGAAACTGGGGTGAACCGTGATCGCCACCCCACTGAAGAGACCCGACACATGGAAGATGAATAGACTGTATATTTTCTATCTTTAATTTGCTATTTAGTTTTAATTTTCTATGCTTGGGTTTCTGCGTCTATTGCATAAATTTGTCCCCGATTGTCATTGTTTATAATTTTCTAATTGAACTTTTGCAATGATCTGATGTATTAAACGTTGCCACAAATAATTGCACATCAATTGAAATTATTTCGTTTTTTAGTAACATCTGTAGTGACGCGACAAATTCTACGTGAAAACTATTTTTCTAACAATCGGTATATGAGCTTACAGTGTTGGATTTCTCTTTTTTATTCTATATCCCTTCAAAATGTGAGCGATGATGATTCTTCCCATGGTTGCTTCATGCATGTTCTTAATCTGTGAAGAGATTGTCCATCATTTACCGCCGTATAGAAGATATTACATTGTAGTTCAGTAGTCTTTTCTTCGTTTATAAGGACTCTTTCCGATCTTTTAAAATTTAATCGTTTGTAACTTTGAGTTTTACCGCTTTAATCCTATATTAAACTTGCAGATTTAATCTTAAATTAGAATAATTATCACAAGTCAGCAAAATAGTGTATATGTTATTAGATGCAGCTCAAGAAAGTCTTTTTATTTTAGCTTATTAAACGCATTTACCCAGTCTATAAAACATAGCTAGACATACGTTTGATTTTGTATTGCTTTTTCTTATACGCTGAGCAGAAATATAACAATCTTTTTTTCCAGAGTTTTTAACGAAATCACACTGTTCTGTTTCCGGACTAGTTTTGCTTTGCGCTTTATTCATCAGTATTTGAAAGAAAAGCTTCGTCATGTGATCCATTATGCTAAATTTCCAATGAAACTCACATTCATCTGGGCTTAATTTTCTTCGGGATTATTTCACCGAAAAAACCCAAGCTTTCTTGTTTCTTTAGATTCATACAATAGGCTGATATTTTGTGATGCGACTTGATGATTTTTCCATGAAAATGGTTTTCGATAAAGGTAAAGATGAAAATAGATGTTTCCACAGCGGGAACATTCGCTATCCACTGATGGAGACGTTAATGTTACTGTCGGAAGAAATTAATGTAATCTTTTTTTTTCTTTTTTTTATGAAAACCGTTTTACACGTTTCACAACTTCTTTTCTGTTGTTTTTCTAAATGATGGGCATTCTTCGTTGTCCTTGTTCTGCTGTGCATTCACACAAAATCGTTGAAAAGGTTACATGCTGAACCACCTTCAAGATGTCCTTTAAATGTTAAATTCTTCCTTAACACATTTCATCATAATGTGCCTTAGATATGGGCACGTGGCCGAATGGTTAGAACGTTCGCATTCGGACCATGAGACCCGGGTTCGAATCTCACCATGGTCGATTTGTCAGGAAGAAGATGAATGAAGGGTGGCCACGTGAATGAAATTGGGTAGACGGAACACTTGGTTCCGTCAAGGTAACTGAGGGCTTGAGCTTTCTGACCGTGTTCAAATTAATCATGTTAGATAACACGATATTTCACAGAAACTGTAACTGAGGTCTATTCACCATAGTTGAAGTATAAACCGCAGGGTGTTGAATAAAGACAAATGCCCCTGAGCAAGCGTAGACGGGTATCCTCGAATACGAGTGGCCAGCTATATATATATATATATATATATATATATATATGAAGAAATATAGTCATAAGGTGTACTATATTTATGGGATAAAGTGCTCAATATCAGAGATAGAGCGTGTGTAAATATAAAAGTGAACATAGAAGTCAACACTTTAAAAATCGAAAACTGAAAAAATAAATAAACAAAATGACAACAAAATAAGTAAAATAAATTAACCCAAACAAATTAACAAATCACACCCATTAGAATAGACGAAATAAAATAAAAAATAAAAAAAACAAAAATCAATGAATCAAAATAAATAAATTAAATAATAAACAAATTAACAAACCATTATGCCTAAAATATTAGTTACACTATAAAAATAAAACCAAAAATCGGAGGAAAACATAGCTACAGCTGTTATATAAAGATATAAACAATACTATGTTACTTAAAAATCGAAAACCGAAAAAAGTAAATAAAAATATACAATATAATAAATAAATAATAAAGAACAATTAAAATAAATTAATCTAAATTCATTCAAAAAAATAAATAAACTCTCAAACCGATTCCGATAAATTAACCGTTAGAAAAAACAAATAAAGATAATCAATCCAAATAAATACAAAAAGTAATAAACAAATTAAAAACTGTTCCCGCCAAAATAATAGTATAAAGTACAACAATCAAGACCAAAATTGAATAAATAGCTTTATCTTCCCAAACCAAAACTAAACTACTAAATAAGTAATATAAACAAATTTTTACTACGTTAATAAAAACACCGATTAAAATAAAAATAAAAATAAATAAATATATAAGATAAGAAATAAAAATAAAAAAAATAAAAATAAATGTTAAAAATAAAAAATGAATAATGACAAGCAAAATATTTTAACCCAAATAAATAAATAAACAAATAAACCACCAAAATAGACAACCGACAATGCACCACTGACCCGTATATATAAATAGCCGAGACAAATAACAGCACTCTTAAAATAATTGCCGGAGTTTGTCCATTTCATGATGTGTGACGTCATTTGTTTACATTTGGATAAGCATCGAGCAGATATGGATGCACGTGAAAAAATAATGGAAAATCGTAGTTTAAAAACAGTAAAATTGACCTTGCGAACCGAAACGCTCCTCTGTGGCGAGATCGGTAAAAGCGCGCCAGGCCATATGTATAGGATACAGTTTCGATTCCTGTCGGAGGACGCATATTTTCTATGACAATTTCTCGGACACTCAGGCCATTAAATGTTGCTAATACTGTTTATTATAAAGCAGAGTATTTACTTATATATATATATATATATATATATAGTTAAACCTAGAGAACCAGACAAATCTGACAATCCGCTTAGGTGAAACCTTGGTAGGTTTGTCTGTCTCTCTATGTTTAAATAGGTCTGCTCCACTTACTGTATCAAGCACTTTATTTAGTTATTTTGCCTACTCGTATCGTTTTTTTTTCTTTGGGCTTTGGACTTGCATGCTAGACGATTATTTTCGGCTAACGTACATGTTCTTTCCTTTTTATACCTTTTTCCCCTTTGCAAATCAAAACACTGAAGGTTTTCCGAACGGGTATAATTTCTTGTACTTATAAGATTACTACTACTACTACTACTAATATATATATATATATATATATATATATATATATATATATATATATATATATATATATGTGTGTGTGTGTGTGTAATTTAGATAGTTCAGGAGACATTTTATGTAAAATTCCCTATGTCGTACTTCCTTGTTGCTCACATGTTATTTTCAAAATACAAATAAGTTTCAGTAGAACCACTTCAAAGTTGATTCAGGCATTTTAATCTGTGAAGAGATTGTCCATCATTTTACGCTCTATAGAAAATTTTATATTGCATCGTAGATCAACGGTCTTTTCTTTGTGTATGAGGACCTTTTCCTATCTCTTAATCATTTGTAACTAGGTTTTATCGAGGATATGCTCCGTAATCCAAGAATAAACTTGCATATTACATCTTAAATTAGAACAATAATAGCAAATCGATAAAATAGTGTATATGTTATTACATGAAGTTTAAGTTTCTCTAACGATTCGCTGGGCACGCAACATCGATTAATGACTATGAGGTTTGTCTCACTAATCATTTTACTATGTTCGATATTGCTATTTTTTGTTATTTCAAACGTTTGACAGCATTAGTTCCTTCTGGCAAATATACAAAAAATCTGACAGCTTGAAAACTCAGCTAAAAAGATATATGAAGTGTGATCGTTTGGGGAAAGGTTGAAATGTTTTTATCATCAATTTACTGTTAAGATATGACCTTGAAATAAGACCAGAAATTGAGTCTGGAAAGAACGAGAAGATGAACAAACAACTTAATTATGTTTTTTTTCTTTTTACGTTTAGGTACTTAAAACTTAAAATTTCGGGCTCGTCTTTTGCATTCTCTTTTCAACATTAAAAGGTCTCCATAAAAAAACAAAACAAAACAGGAAACAAAAGCAAAGGGTAGAAATTTAGTAGCTTAAAACAGAAGAAAAACAAAAATGTTTGATATGGTGTTTAAACTAAAGAACGCTGGCAAATATCTAAGCATTGTTCAGTCGAAGTCGGATATTCTTTCGTAAAAAGAAAAATCTCCGAACTTTGAAAATTTAATAATTGCAGCATTCTGGAACAACAAATAGTTAAAAAATGCATGTTATTTTTTTTACACTATTTAAATTCTTCAGACTATTGCCCTCATCTTTGTTGTCATATTTGTCACAACGTTTCGGCCGTTGTTCGCCCCTTCCTTCCTCAGGTGGTTAGAATGTCGAACCGAGCCCTTTATTTCGCTCACTCGGATAGACTTTTCTAGTTTCGCGTGCCATGTCTAATGGATGTCAGTTATCAGTTATCTCCTGTTAATCAAAGTTCTCCACTGCCTTAACCAGGTATTGAACTCACACTCTTTGGGTCCTGTCACTGGATCTAACTAACGGCTTTATTCACTGTGCCATGTTTCCTTTCGGGTACATTGCACAGTGGATAAAGGCATTTAGCAGAGTTTAATAATCCGAATAATGCAAATAGTGTACATAATACCTCATTTCAGAAATATAGACAAATACTGAAGTACACCTACTAAGTGTAAACCTTGTTTTGGTACACCCTATATCTTACGGCATTGGTACGCCAAGTATTCCACTGGCTTAACCAGGTATTGAACTCACAACTCTTTGGGTACTCTCACTGGATCTAACCAATACCTTTACTCACTGGGATATGTGTCCTATTTTTTTAGTTCATTCATATAGTAAAATATATGGTTAATTTTTTAAATATATTAATTAATTTTTTCATCTTATAGTAAATCTAAAACTGTTTTTGTGGAGTCCTATTTAGGAGTAATTTCAATTCTTCTACGTGCCGTGGACATTCAGGAATTGGGCGAACAAGGCTCTCCACATCTTCCTTTCCATTGTAGCTCTTAGTAAGGTTTATTCTTTCCTTATCTCTGTTATGTCACCCAGTTAAGATTGTGTCCAACAGTAATAAATCTTTTTAGGACATTTGGATCTCTCGGGTACTGCCTCGATGGAAAAGCTGTTACAGGCTGAATATCATTGTAAAAGAAATATGGAATTCCTTTCTATTCGTATGCAGGCCTTTTGCTCTCAGTAAAGCTTCCGGAGAATTTCAAATAGCTTTCTTAAATATGTCCAGTTTACCTAGAGGCTCAAATAAATCTTTGTATTTTCGATGTGTTTGTTTATTCCGCGGCATATCAACACCTTATGGGTCATTTTATGCTGGAATTTTATTTTTGTGGTTGCATGATTAATTTTTCTTTTACAACAATGTATTGATTGTAAATATTTTTTGTTTTAGATTTATATTTAAAAAAAATGCTGTTTTTTTTTCTATGGGAATGTATTGTTGGTATTTTTACTATAAATCTTTTTATACTTTTATAGTGTTTTGTTCTCAGTTTGGGGGTTAACTATTTGCCCATAACTAGGACCCTAACAGGTGCTACCATCGCGGGTCTGAATTGACCTGGGAACACCAGCAATTAAGAGGTGATTCCTAGCTCCTCAAAATCTCCCGATCAGAGGTCTTGCTACCGGATGTAGTTTATCGTCGTACCCAAGACGGTGTGTTTTAGCATTGTAAACATTTTTACCCATTCTATAAAACATAGTTATTCATGCATTTGCTTTTGTAATGCTCTTTCTGATATTCTGAGCAGAAATATTGCATTACTTGTTACATTGTCTTTGATGAAACCGCACTGTTTTTGTCCTATTTCGGTCTAATTTTGCTTCACTCTTTATTCATCAGAATTTTTTTAAAGCAATTCACCCCAAGCAAGGCGGGAGTGCCACTAGCACGCAAGGGGCTACAGAGGGCTGAGAACAAGAGTAAAGAGGCGTGTTTGAGGAAAGGATACAGAGAAGGACTGGGAAAAAGCTCAGTATATCATATGTCGATTGATATTACACTTGAATATTTGAAGATTATAGTCGTCGGGGAAGCAAGTAAGGGGAAGGGAGTTCCACAGATGGGAAGTGCGAGAGAAGAAGCTATTTGAGTAGAAGAGACGGTTACATTCAACCGTTTTGACAGTGAAAGGGTGAGGCCGAAATGCTAGCCTGGTAGCTCGCTTAAATTCATGCACTCTGGGAACCAGTGAAAGTAGCTCGTCGGAACAGTTGCCGTGAAAATACTTGTAGAAGAGACAGAGGGAAGCCATGGCACATCTGTGGGAAAGCGATTTTAGAGTAGATGCCAGATCAGGACCTATCACATTGCATGTTCGTCTCTGGATTTTGTCGAGGACCTCGAGACGTAAAACGTAGATTTCGTCATAAGAGTCATTGTACTGATTCTCAATAAAACTTGCATTCATTTGAACCTAATATTTTTCGGGATTAATTTACGGGGAAACCCACACAATTTTTAAAACTTATCCTTTCCACAAATGCACCCCAAAATTGATAGATTCCTTATTATGTGGCCTGATCATTTCCACATCGAAACGGGTTCTGTTAGTATTAATGATAATAATACACGTCTCCATAAAGGTAGCATTCGGTATCCACTGACAGAATAGTTAATGTTATTCTTGGTGGTGATTTATGCAATCTTTTTTTTTTTTTTTATCAAAACGGGAAATTAAAATTCTCAAGTCCACCATTTTCGCTATTTCTAGTGTGATGGGATATTCCGTCCTTACCTTTTGTTTTACGTCGTGTTTTGCTACACATTTTCCTTGTTGCTGTCGCTGAAAGAGTTCGGGAGATATTACTTTTGTTAACTACTGTAGCTCTTTCTGATTTTTTAGCGCCAGTCTCCAGGGTTGGATGTAGGATCATCTTTTTGATTTAAAGGATTTATTCGTTTGAGGCCGTTTGTAGTCATTGATCTGAGAAAGACTTTGTATATAAATAATCGTTTTAGGCATTTCTTTACGAATTGGACGCTATGGCATTTATCCGAAGACTAGATGTAACAAGGATATTTAAGGAAATGACTCTGGTTTTATGGTAAATGATAAATACATTTTGGCAATTTAAAGACAGCTTCGTGAAGTGATGTTTAACAGGTCAGATGCCATTTAGTAAAAGGTTCAATTTCAAATGTGTTTCACTATTTGTTTCACTTTTTAGATCTAATTTATCCAAATCATAATTCCAAGCCAGTATACCATTTCCCTTATTTACCTTTGGGAAATGTTATTACGCTACCAAAACCAAATCATTCCATAGAGTTCAGAAGAAGGAACAGTATCGAATGGTCACTAAATTCACCTTTGACACAACATCAATGGATTTCTTTTTTATAGGTTATAATAAAAAACAAGGTTTATGAGAGATATCCCTACACAACGAACGAAGTAAAAATTAAATCTCAGAAGTATTTATTGAAATTGCATCATTTCTTATACTTATTACTTATGTAATTGTTATTGGTGTGAAAACTCAAATCAACAAGCTGAATTCAAAATACAGTCCAATCTGTTGCAATAAGGATCTTGGGAAAGGCACGAATCCATCTCATCTCCCTTGGACTTTAATTTAAACAGCAGGATAAATATGAATCTTTCTAGCCTTGGGTGGTAGCCAGTCTAAGTGATGGATTACTCTAAATTAAAAAGGTGTGGAGAAAGCAACAGGAAACTATTCCACTGGCTTTAATCCAGAAGCCAATTGCAGATCGAGATTTGTGTTGTGTGGTGTCTCAAAGTGTTCTGCAGAGGTTCGAGGAATGTTGCAATATTGAAGGACGACATTTTGAGCAATTAAGAGATTAAACTCTGCCAAAAAATGTAAGTAAAATGTTAGACAAATGTAGGTTTGAACAAATATCACTGTAACAGATAAATGTAAATGAAATAAAATGTTTTAAAAAAGTAAAGTACATCTACACTATTTACATTATTCGGACTATTGTCCTCATCTTTGTCGCCATATATATTACAACGTTATCGGCCGTTGTACGCTCCGGCCTTCTTCAGGTGGTTGGAATGTCGAATTGAACCCTTTATTTCGCTCACTGGGGTAGACTGTTCTAGTTCCACGTGGCATGTCTAACGGATATCAGTTATCAGTTGTCTCCTGTTAATTCCCCTCTCAAAATTCTCCACCGCCTTAACCAGGTATTGAACTCACACTTTTGGGGTCCTGTCACTGGATCTAACTGACGGCTTTATCCACTGTGCTATGTGTCCTTGAGGGTACATTGCACAGTGGATAAAGGCGTTTAGCAGAGTTTAATAGTCCGAATAATGCAAATAGTGTACATAATACCTCATTTCAGAAATATAGGCAGATACTGAAGTACAGCTACTAAGTATAATCCTTCTTTTGGTACACCCTATACCTTATGGCTCTGGTCCAAAATTGCGGTAAATACACTTGATTTCATTAATTGATGATTTAATATTAATATTATGAAAAGCGCTTTTATACTATCGAATATGTCCAAAAATAAAATTAAAAAAAAATAGATTTATAATCGGAAATATTTTTTTTTAGAAGAACACTTGCCCAAGGTAGATTCTTGTGCCTACGCACAACCTGTATGCGAGACAAGTATATATTCACCATGGAAGAAAAAAAAATTCTTGAAAGACAAAGACGCTCGTCTACTTCTCCTCACACGCATACGCTCGAATTGATTGAAGGGAAAATAAAACGCTTGACTAAAATATAATCAAATCACCAAATTTGAATTTCTGCCAGCGATTGGCCAGTGATTCAATAACCCGGATGAAGGAACCAGTGAAGCATAACTGCTCTGATGTGGATCGAAAAATAGTCATTCCTTCATCAACTACCAGCGGATAATAAGCAGAGTGAAGGGAACAAAAGCCAGTGACCGTTTTCGGCCAATGGAGCGTTGTTCTATATTAGGTGCGTTACTTTCGATTTTCATCAGCGATTGTTCTGAATAGGTTAATTCGGTAGCAGATGCCAATAAAATAGAGCTAAAATGTAGAGAAAAAAATTCTGTGATTTGTTAAACAGCTTATATTATCGTATAGCTTGACACAAGAAAATTGTGGCTGTTCTTAGCATGTGCAATAATGTAAACGATTAGTTCTCTACTGAGGCTTATTTTGGCACTAGGTTGCAATCAAACTCCTTATAAGTATTTGTCTCCGGGCGCAGACTGTACAAAATTGCTTTAGGGTAAGCATTTTTAGTCGCTTAATATAGTTTAGTCTAAGCTAATGAAACCAAAAGGACAGTGAACCCACTACAATAATAACTATCTACAAGATGATTTGTTAAAACGTACTTGACTGGTAAAATTAACCGTTTTCATTTCATGTTCCTGTCCGCAAAAATACACTTTCAGGAAATTAACTGTTATAGCTCTTACTTCTATTGACGGGAATGCCCTTCCACAATAATTTAATAGCATATTAATATCATTTTCTCTTCTAGGTGCTTCTAGGGAATGTTGTGGGCTTGGATGTGCGGGTGGTGTGATAGATAATAGATCGGAATTTTTAATATTAGAACCGAGTTCCAAGTTCAGTTGGGTTCGTTATATCCTTTGGAAAGGTATGAATCCCCCTCTTCTCCGCCAGCTTTGAGCTAATTAGTAAGCCTCCAACAAATACTCTTAAAATTTACAAAAATATTTTCTGGCTTTAAATAATCTGAAAATGCTTGACAAGACGTAAAAAATGAATCAATCAACCTCAAAGGTACGTATACTATCCATTCAGTCGTTGCTGCTTGATGTAATCAAATGATACGATTTTTTAAAAAACATTACGCATCGTGCAACCTCTCCAGTGTCCACTTTTCTTATCACCGTTACTGTATATGTTTCAAGTGTTTTAATATGTAGGAGTAGATAGGTTCTGCCATCGCCTAGCCATTACTCCTGACATGTTTATTGAAGAGGAGTAGAGATGTGTCCCATGTTTACAGTTTAGGATATGGCTTACAGGCTCTTACTTCTTTGTCCATAATAATTTAACTCTTTTAACCTTTTAATGATGTGACATCACAGGATGTGCTTTTTCATCATTGAGGTAGCGTTTTGGCAGTTCTCTGGTTGGTGCTTCCAAATGGTAGTAACAAACTCTTAGCACCCAGAGTGGCTGCTCTGAGCAACAGTCGAACAATATCGGGGTTGTTTATGGTGCCGTAGATCGGTATCCTTGCATGTATTTGCGGTGGGCAAACCTACCATATTATACCTCAGTCTTAGCCATCTTCTGGTCATTTTGTATTGCCAGAGACGGTAGATAGTGATAATTATTTGGGGCTTTTCTTGTAAAAATAAAATTTTTAAGACAGACACAATGAAAAGAAATTTGTGTAAACAAAAAATCACATTGTCCCCATCAACCGTACTCAATCTCCAACATTCGTCGCATTCTTTCCAATTTCTTAAGCCCTTGCGTCTTAGTGGTTTTATTGCCTTTATTTTGGGGGTGAAATAACAAAAAAGGATCTTTACCTTGAACCAACTATATATTAATTAAATAGTTGACGAAACAAGCTTCCTAACAATTTTCCCTATGGTAGGAATCTATGTCTTGATATGTCTAATAATGAATGGAGGAGAAAGAGTGGGTAGAAAGGTTACATTGCGCTGAACTGTACTTTTTTATATACAAACATATATTTCGAAGCTTTTAATGTGCACTTGAACCCGATCGCACTCACAATGCAAGCCCTTGAGTGGGTACTAATAATATGTATGGAAAAAAAAACTAGAAAGTTTTGGTTGCTGTAGCACCAAAATTTTCTGAATATCTGCAGACAACCTTGGGTTAACCCTTTCCCCATATTTGCATTCATCAGAAAGGGAAAAAAAAAGTAAACTTAGGATTACAAAGCTATAACCTATAAAATGAGCACATAGACTTGGTTCTCCCATTTCACGAATCTTTCACGCGGTCAGGTCGAGAGAAAATGGATAGGCACTGAACGGGATATGAATGGAAGATCGTAGAGTAGTGCAGTCGGAACCTTCTGATAACAATGAAAAAAATTGTTCGAACTATCAGATAGACTTGATTGAAATACCTTACGATAAAATATATCAGACATATATGATGAGCACTCAAATATGATGCTGTTTTTCTTTGTTCCATTGTGAGCGTAATGCATGGATGGAAAATTTTAATTTAAAACACAAATTAATTTATCGCTAATAAGATCATTTTCTTATACATATATTACTAAGAACTACATTTCTGTTGTTTCAAGTCTGTTCTTCATCTCTGAAGAGATTATCTAGCGTTCGCTGCCAAACAGAAGGACAGATATCACGTGGCAGTCCAATACTGTTTTTCTGTGTTTCTAACGAAACTTTTCTGTCTCGTAATACTCGGCTTATCTTTTGGAATGTATCTTTGGTCATCTCAATCCGTCTTCAGATCACAGTGTCACACTTTCCATCCTCTGTTAGAAAACTTTCCAGATATTTAGATTCTTTTACTTGTTTGATTTTATTATCCCCAATTTGTAATTTGCATTTTCGGCTCATCTTTTTATTCACAACCCTGCATTCCGTTTTCTTGTAGTTGATACTTAATCCTTTCTTCTCGCTTTCCCTCGCTACCTTCTGTAGAAGCTTTTGTAGTTTCTTTTCCCTGTCTGCTATTAGCACTGTGTTTTATGTTGTTAAGATCATGGCTGCCAATAATGAATCCTGATAGGACTTCTAATTTTCTTATGAAATTACTCTCCTTTCTATTTTTGTATATCTGCTGAACTCATTTTCTGTCCCTATGCAGGCGATTTGTTACCATTATAGATTCTTGATTATTCTAATGTCCTTCTCGAATATGTCATCTTTGTGGCGTACTTTATCGAGCGCCTTTGCATAATCTATCAAACACAGATACACGTCTTTCTGCATTTGTATTGCTCTTTCTGGTCACATTCTGAGCATAAATACCGCTTTGTTCCGGTGTCGTTTAAGAACCCGCACTGTTCATGTCCTATCTGCGCGTTCTCTTCTTCATAATTCGGATGATGAGTATTGTTATGTCGCTCATCAGGTTGATTTTCCGATGGGGTCCACATTCGTTTGTACTTGGTTTCTTGAAAAAATGGGTCTGCTTAGGGTTTCCGGTATGTAACCACTGTTGTAAATTTCGGTTATTATTTCTGTGATCTTATCTGTGCCGAAATCATCTAAGGCTGACGGCATCTCTGTTACTAATCTGTCTGGCCCTGCCACTTTGTTTTTATTCAATTACTCTGAACCTGCTTCCACATTAGTTTTTAATATTTCCGGTCATTCGGTATTTCTCGTTCGTTGTGGAAGAGTTCTCCTATATATTCGTTCTATCTTTGAAGTATTTCATCATTCTTTAATATCAGCTTTCCGTCCTTGGATTTTATGAAGCCTGTTAATGAGCATGTCCTTTGTCCTTTTAGTCCTCTTATTTTATTATGCTTATCTCCTTTATCCGTAATGCTCATTCTTTGTATTTCTGCACACTTTTCGTTGGGCCATTCCTCTGCTTGCATTTGTTCTTTATTTAATTGTGTAGTGTCCTATATTCTGTTCCACGTCTGATAGGACTTCTAATGCTTTCAGAATCGCCTCGCTGTTTACGCTGATGTCCGGTGAGAAGACACATCCTTGTCTTATAACTCTTTCTATTTTTGTATATCTGCTGAACTCGTTTTCTATCTAATATCATTCTCAACTGTGTCAAGGTTGCTTATCAGTTCCAAGAGATCTTTGTTGTGTACTTTATTCATTTGGACTTCGTTTCTTGGGAAGTGCTATGGAAATAGACCTACTGAAGTCTTACGTCATATCCCCACTGTTGTAGATTTAAATTATTATTTCTGAAATCTTTTCTTCTCTGAAATCATCGAAGGGTGCGAGCATTTCTATTACAATTCCATCTTGTCCTGTCCCTTTCTGTCTCTTCAATTTTCGTCAGCGCATATTCCACTTCCGGTTATAATATTTCCGGTTCATCGATATTTCTGTCTATATCCTGTTCTCTTTCGATGTGGAAGGATTCTCCTTTATATTCTTTCCATCTCTGAAGGAATTTTTCTTTATCAAATATAAGCTTTCCGTCTTTGGATTTTATCCATTCTGTTGATGAACATGTCTTTCGTCCTGTTAGGTTCCTTATTTTTTTATGCATATCTGCTTTATTTGTGATGCTCATCCTTTCTAGTTCTGTACGTTTTTCGTTGACCCATTCCTCTGCTTGCATTTGTTTCTTATTTAATTGTGTAGTGTCCTATATTCTGTTCCATGTCTTGGCATTATTTTCTTTGTCCTTTTCATCATGACGAGAATATGGCCCATTAGGCTGATTGTCCCAAATGGTTCACATTCGTTTCCACCTGTTTTTTTAGGCATATCTATGAAAAGATCTTCCTGTATATCACCACTGTTGTAGATTTAATTTATTATTTCTGTAAACTTATCTTTGCCGAAGTCATCTAATGCTGCCAGCATCTTTATTACGATTCCGTCTGGCCATGCCACTTTGTGACAGTTCAATATGACCAATGTTGCTTCCACTAAGGGTTTTAATATTTCCGCCAGTCGATATTTCTGTGCATTTCCGGTTCTTCTTTTTCGTCGTGGAAGAGTTCGCCGATATATTCGTTCCATTCCTGAAGTGTATTTTTTTATTTCTCTAATATCATTGTTCCGTGCATATATTTTATGCATCCTGTTGAGGAGCATAACTTTTGTCCTGTTAGATCTCTTATATATATATATATATATATATATATATATATATATGCTTCATCCGTGATACTCATCTTTTCTATTTCTACACGTTTTTCGTTGAGCCATTCCTCTGCATTTGTTCCTTATTTCTTTGTATAGTTTTCCGTGTCTTGGCATTGTTTTCTCTCTCCTTTTAATCATGTTAAGAATCTCATTTGTCATCTATTCGTTTTTTTTTTCTTTTTCGTACATTTTCCGCTGGGATAATCTCGTTTGCTGATGTCATTAGAGCTTTCTTTCACTTCGACATTCCATTTCCATTTTGTTTCTCATACCTTCTTTTAACACTGTCCATATATTTCTCCTTCTGGTTCGGGTCGTTCAAGATTCTGCTCTATTGCAATTTGAGTGCTGCGTTAGGCATTTTCAGTTTCCATAGTTTCGTTCTAAGTTTACATATAACAGAGAGGTTATCGCTCTTGCAGTCGGCGTTTGGTTAGGGTTTTCAGTGTACAACTGGATTTCTGAATCTCTTATTGATAGATAATCGATTTGGTTCTTCTTGTCTGTTCTTGAGATTCTCCATATCCATATTCGTCTTGGATGTTCTTGAAACTGGGTGTTGGCTATTACCTGGTCATTCGCCGTGCACCATTGGAACCGTTTTTCTCCGCTTTTGTTGCGAGTTCTTAGTCTGGATTTTCCGGATCTTTCACCATTCCTCTCCATGACTACTTTGGCATTCAGGCCTTCCATAAGTATGATTTCTTGCCATTTACAATGAGCTTGGGCGTTGTCTACCTTAGAGTAGGAAGTTTCGATTTCTTCCTCCGTACATTGTGCCATCGGTGCATTTTGCTCTTTTTAGAACTGGCCAGTGACTACGATTTTTTATGATTCGATTTCAGCTGCCTTACCAGCCGATATGTTCCTCGTTTCCACATTGTAAATCAATAACTTTTGGATGATAATAGAAATGGTAACGGGGAAAAATATCTCTTAGTAGACTAAGTTTATCATTTGCATATATAGGAGCATAACAAAATGGTCTCCTACATAAAAGAAAAAATATTGGATATTTCCAGTTAATCTCCCATAAGAAAACAAAAGCTAACACTAGGTATGAGGAGGAGAAAGAACAATATATTTAATAAGTAGATAGGTTTGCCTATCGTCCGGTTCACACTATTTCTTGGTCTTTTGAACAGGAGTAGAGGTTTATCCTGTATCCCTATTTAGGACATTGCTTCCGGTTTCTTCCAAAGTCAACTTTAATTCCATACTTCTAACGTCTCCACTTCACACACATTTGCAGTCTTTTGAACAGGAGTAGAGGTTTATTCCTTGTTTTCTTATTTTAGGATAGGGTTTCCTTTTCATTCTAATATGTTTTCATTCACTTTTACTCCCAATAACTCATTTCATCTTGGTGAAATTATTTCCTTACTTGATTATAAATCAAACTCTGGTTATGACAACTTTGATTTGGTGGAGGTTAACAAAAGATCCGTAGTAATATGCACTAAATTATTGTATTGTTTTTCTGTTTTATATTTATGAAAATTAATCTCTTCTGGCAAAACTGCAAACAAATTGACTGATTTAGAACGCAAGGAAAACTAAACCAGACTGACCATTCAGGAGACGTAATATATTATATATGTAAGTTTAATATGGTTTTATTGGATTGTTTTGGTGGTAACTATGAAAATTTGAATAACAATGACTGACTGTATGTTTAGTGTGATGTGATGAGAGTGTCTTATTGTCAGCCATACCACACTCATAAGTCTAAAAATGAATACTTGTAAAAGTACATTTAATTCTTTTATGGTAATTTTTAAGATGTATATTAAAATCATGTATGGTACCCTGCTATTAATCCCATGGAATAATGGCGTGGGTTCAAAATGATATCGAAAATTAAGATGCCAGATCCCGAATTCTGGTGTTTTTTATATTGAGGCCATTTGCCTCAGAAATGAAGCTAATGGTCTCAGGACGATGGTTGACGAAAATTTCTTTTCTTTTCTTTTTTTTTTTTAATTAATTCGAGGTTTTCTCTACTTTTAATTTCGATTTAACTATTTAAAACCTTTATTTTTAATTAATTAATGTCATTCATTTATGTATTTTTTTTTGTATTCTTTTAACATTCAATAACAATCTGATTGTAACAATTTATGTGAATGACATATTCCGTCTCATTCCCGACATTAAGAGTTCAAAACCTACTATCCAGCCTCAAGCATTCAGAAAGGTTGCAGGGCCACTGCCAAATGAGTTTCCGGTTGACGAGAGACAGATAATGTAACTTTGTAAGTTCTTTTTTTTTTAATCACTTTGGTCTTCAATAATGCAACATCATGGACATCAGCTTTTAGAGACGATTATAAAGAAGCCGTAGTTTTTTATTCAGAAAACAAAACAAAACAAGAAATCTTGAGTCGTAGGTCTATGCAAACGATATCAGAATGAGTCCCGTCACCTCTGAAAACGTAATGACAGGTTATAGGTAACCAATCGTATTGCTTTCCGTTAGAAAAAGAGAAAGGAACAGTACGAATAAGCAATGGTATAAAGAATAATTGATACTTGCTAAACCATATTTATTCTTACAAAAACTATAATGAGAGAATTTTTTATTGTAGAAATGAGAAAACATGGGTTCTTTTCGGTAAGTTAGACAGAGAGAGAAAATATATCCTATGTGTCGTGTCCCTTTCAGATGTTGTTTATCATGACTCTTCACAATTTCTTGTTCTTAATATATTGTATTTTTTGCTATCTCTTCTAATCATGATGTCAACCTTTTACACAAGCTCGTTACGTAGGGTATGCACAACTTTCCATTGTGCTACTTACATTCATTATGTGCTGTGAGTGTGACATATTTTATGTCATCTTTCTACGTTTTGTGCATTAGAAATTCCAACTGCCTATTTCCGATTCGAAGTATAATTATCATTTTTGTTTGCATTTTTCCTTAAAACTTCGTTGTTACTCACATAATCACTCCATGGAATCTTTAGCATCATTCTGTAGAAGTACATTTCTATTGCTTCGAGTCTCACTTACTGTCATATACGATGTTTAATGCTCTCTTTGTTTCTAACGAAATTTTCTCCTTAATACTTTGCTTAGCTTTTGGAAGACATCTTTCACGATCCCAACGCACCTTCAGATTTCGGTGTAGCATTTTTCGGCCTTCGTTAAAACAATACCGAAATATTCAATTGTTGTACTTACTTCTTTGTCCTATCTTCAATTTGTAATTGCATGTTCACCACTTCCGTTTGCTGACAACGATAATTATGTCTTCTTACAATTGATGCTTAGTCCTTTCTTTTCGCTTTCTGTTGAAACCTGGGGAAGGTTACTGAATGGAATAAGGTTGGTAATGAACGGTAATACTTAGGACAAGAACAACACACATAAGATTCGTCAGCGGTGCGTAGAAGTAGTCAACTGCTTGAAGTGAGTCAATTCCAAAATGAATCTCCAACTGCAGGATATCTGCCATTCTACATAGCCTCGTCTGGGGATTCTCTCTTCCCGAAGGCAGAGAGTTTGACCAGCTCAGCTAGAGACGAATCTCCAATGGCAGGATATCTACCAACCGCCTCACGCGGTCAGATGTTGCACAAGGCTTAATTTACTGTGAGGTAACCGAGCCCGTAGACTCGGTCAAAAATTCTCCGTACACCCCGTATGAAACGGGGTCGGGTATCTGTTTTCGAGACGAGACTCTGCCCTTTGACATAGCTTGGTCAGGGGATCCTCTCTGTCCAGAGGCAGAGAGTTTGACTAGCACAGCTGGAGAAGAATCTCCAACTTCAGGATATCTCCCAACCGCTCCTCGCGGTCAGATGTGCCACAAGGCCGAATTTAATGTGGGGTATCCGAGCACGTAGGCTCGGCCAAAAATTCCCTGTTGACCTCACATAAAACGGGGTCGGGTAGCTGTTTCCCTAGACGAGACTCTGCCCTCTCGACAGAGTCTCGTCTGACGATCGTCTCTGCCCGGAGGCAGGAAGTTTAACCAGACGGAGACGAATCTCCAACTTCAGGTTATCTATCAACCGCCCCACGCGGTCAGATGTGGCACAAAGCCGAATTTAATGTGGGGTATCCGAGCCCGTAGGCTTGGCCAAAAATTCCCCGTAGTCCCTATATAAAACGGGATCGGGTAACTGTTTTTGAGTCAAGACTTTGCTCGGAAGCAGAAAGTTTGACTAGCACAGCTGGAGACGAATATCCATCTGCAAGCCAACATACAGTATTTACTACCATGAATGGAGCCATTCCTATTATCGTCTGTATGTATGCTACAACACATTCCCTTACTACCTTCTGTAGGAGCCCCTGTAATCTTTCTCCATGTGCTATAACATAACTGTGTAATTTGCACATCGAATGTTATGATTGTGGCCGCCAATAATGAATCCTAGCAGGGCATCTAATTCTCCCAGAATCGCCTCACTGTATTGTTTGTATATATCCAATCAGAAGACACATACTCTTCTTATACCCTATCTATTTTTGTATATTTACTGAATTCATTTTCTATCGGTATGCTGGCGTTTCTTTTTTTTTTCCAAGTATAATTCGGGATTATCCTAATAACCTTTGTTATCGGTGGTTTCCAATGCCGTTAATTCTGTATGCCACATAGCTAGCTTATAGTCACTGTTCAAACAACGGATAAAAGGTCGGATTTAGAAGTCTGATATTCTTCGAAGGCAAAACGTCCTAAGCTTGGAATTCGAGTGAAACATAATTTCCTATTCGCATTTCGTTTTCATCTGGTTTTGTACCGTTTTCATCTAAGCTTAGTAAATATCGATTAGGCTTCCATACTATGCAGTAACGTTTATTTTCAACGTTTAATAAACCGGAAGCTTCACAAATTTACGTTCTAGCGAAGTATGTATGGATTTATTGTAAAGACAGAGATATGGCGTTTATTATAAAAAAAAATACGTTCACGTGAAGATTGATGGCTTTTTGACACGAGAACAGAAAACCTAATATTCCTTAAATTATTCAAACTCACAGAGCGTGGTGGTGACACCAGTTGACCGATAAGTAGGTTGGTATAGAAACATTGTGCTCAGTCAATGGGAAGTGATCACCATTTTATAATGCATTAAGTAGAGCTTTTTTTAAAATTTATACTCTTTTGAGGATGTAGGCGTTTCATTTTTCTTGTCGATTACTTTCTCTGAATCTGTGAATTGCCACGATTTCGGACAAGATTATATACTTCATAAATATGAGAAGCTCAGGCGGGTTATATCACGTGGTCGATTACTGGGAAACTTACGGCTGCACCTAGGCTAGTGATACTTTCAATAAACTCTAAAAAAAATAATAATACACTATGTGAGGCTCCGTCTTCAAGGTACAGAGCACACTCTGTAACAAACTCAGCAATAAGCTGTATTTAATTGGAAGTTCATTGCGATTAAATAATTCCTTATAGATGTGTGTGTGTGTGTGTGAAGGTGTCTATCCGTCTCTCCCTTCTCTCGCTCTCTCTCTCTATATATATATAGGAAATGTGGACACTGATGTCAAAATCAAGTGGCAAGGGTCTGTTTCATGCTTGGACGCAATATTCAGGCCACCGATATTGAAGTTGCGTTCAAACAATTAGATGGTTAAGACGCGCTGATGGTGTGCGTGCCCACATTATATTCACACACACACACACACACACATATATATATATATATATATACAACATACATCAAAACCATATTTTATACTCGTTTAGGAAGAAGGCGTTTTATTATTCTCTGTCGATTCCTTTCTCTAAATCTGTGAATTGCCACGATTTCGGAACGATAGTTGACGAGTTTCGCATTGCCGTTTCCAAATAACACTTGCACACACACACACACACACACACACACACACACACATACATATATATATATGTGTGTGTGTGTGTGTGTGTGAACGACACTCTCGTCATTTTTCATTGGAAGAGCCGAATACAGAGAAATGGTGCACATCGTATAACAAGGTGAACAAACGACCCTCCTTTTGACTCCAGAGTTGTTCTTCTCCTAGACCGGTTGTGAACCAAGGCTATAGGATCGAGTCTGTCATGCTATTAACCCATATCAATGGAGGGAAGTGATGGATTTATACTGTTTCCAAGGTAACACATAAGTGAATCTAATGAACTAGACTGGAATTCGAAGTCGGATCTACGATTCTTCAATTCGGGGCCTCTATACATTAAATGGCCAAGCGGCGACGGTCGGTTTGATGATTGAACACAATCCACAGGGCATCTGAGAAATGACTCGCAACAACATGAATACACACACACACACACACACACACACACACACACACACACACACATATATATATATATGTGTGTGTGTGTGTGTGTGTGTGTGTGTGCTAAACTCAGTGTCTATGTTTATATTTACATATGTTCTCAGTTCAATGTATGACGATAAACTATATCCGGCAGCCAGGTTTGAGGAACGTGGAACCATCTCTTAATTGCTGTTCTCAGGTTCACCCTCACCCGAGGTGGTAGCACCTGATATGTCCTAGCTATTGCCAAATAGTGAACCCCTCCAAAAAAAAAAAAAAAAATACGCAGTGAAAGTATAAATATACATTTTTATAATAAAAATACCAGCAATACATTTTTAATTAAAAAAAAACAACAACAATTAAT
>CAHIKZ030000102.1:402500-442500 GCA_903632075.3 Acanthosepion pharaonis | reverse complement strand
CAAAGATGAGAACAATAGTCCAAATAATGTAAATAGTAGACTATTCTTTGTCGAGAAAGCATACCGTTTCAGTTTTAAAATGAGAATAGAGCAATTAAAAATGGATTAATACAATATAAAAGTGGAATATTCAACATTTAAGGAAAATTTTTCAAATGTTGATCTTTTGTATTTACAAAGGAATTAACGTGCGTTCCAATTTTTATTTGAAAATCCATATAATGCAAAAGATAACAGAAAAATGCGTATTATACGAAGAATAATAGAAAATACGTATAATACAAAGGATAACAGAAAAATATGTATAATAAAAAGGATAACAGAAAAATGCGTATAATATAAAGGATAACAGAAAATATGTATAATACAAAGGATAACAGAAAATGCGTATAATATAAAGGATAACAGAAAAATATGTATAATACAAAGGATAACATAAAATGCGTATAATATAAAGGATAACAGAAAAATATGAATAATACAAAGGATAACATAAAAATGAGTATAATATAAAGGATAACAGAAAAATATGTATAATACAAAGGATAACATAAAATGCGTATAATATAAAGGATAACAGAAAAATATGAATAATACAAAGGATAACAGAAAAATGAGTATAATATAAAGGATAACAGAAAAATACGTATAATACAAAAGAAAACAGAAAAATACGTATAATGCAAAGGATAACTGAAAATGCGTATAATATAAAGGATAACATAATAAGACGTATAATACAAAAGAAAACAGAAAAATATGTATAATACGAAGAATAACAGTAAAATACGTAAAATAAAAAAAGAAAACAGAAAAATACGTATAAGGCAAAAGGATAACTGAAAATGCGTATAATATAAAGGATAACAGAGTAAGACGCATAATGCAAAAGAAAACAGAAGAATATGTATAATATAAAGGATAACAGAAAAATGCGTATAATACAAAGGATAAACCAAACCCAACCCAACACATTTAACAATCTTGCCCGAAAATCTATTGTTGATCCAGTTCAAGTAAATGTGTATATGTAAATATATATATATATATATATATATATATATATATATATATATATTTATATATTATATTTGGATTGTATAGCTCCATGTACATATTTTCATTTTGTAATTGAAATGGTATAAATAACTCCTTAACCAATACCTATTATATCGTAATAAAATTATGTTGCCTTAAACATATTCACTGTAGTCAGGTTGTGGGACTACATCAGTGTACAAACTCAGGTTGTGTTATTTCTTTGCATGTGTGTTTGTGTCTTCTTCTTTGTTGTTCATTACACGAAGAACGAAACAGGGTCCAACTTCTCACAGCAAATTATGAAAACATGAAAGTGAAACAGATACTACCCTTTAATAACCGACGAATGGCCGGATAAACACGGTTGGTAGTTATTCAGCTCTCCACAGCGGTAAGATGTGACATAAAGTACGCTTAATGTTGGGTGCCCATTCAGGTATATATTGGTGAATGACAAAATAGCGCTGTCTGCGCGACCACAGCAACCCTGGCGTGGGTATTCAGTAACACTTTCGTAAAATGCGGAAGGTGTTTCTTCAAGCGGTGGGAATCCTCGAGATCAAGCATCCCTCAGAACATTTCCAGTCCGATTTACCAGACGTCCCACGAGGGACGAATATGACACAGGGTGGTTTAATTTGAGGAATATTAGGACAATAGTCCGAATAATGTAAAAAGTGTACATAATACCTCAGCTTAAAAATATAGATAGATACTGAAGAAGGCCGGAGCGTACAATGACTGAAACGTTGTGATAAATATGGCAACAAAGATGACGTGTGGGCTGAGAACAAAAAAAAAATCACTGTCGACGCGACCGCAATGACGTTGACACCAGTATTCACCAACTGTCTTTCTGTATTACAATGCGGGATGTGCCGCTGCAGAGTCGGAATACATTGGACCAGTTATTTCTCAGAGCTTTTACCGCGAACTGCACGAAGACAGAGACAGGGCCGAGAGATGAACAAATCCTGTCTAGCAACGACGAAGTTTTTTTTTTTTAGAAATTTGAAACAATTAGCATAATTATATTTAATATCAGAAAGAGATAATTAAAATGTCTAGCCCCCATATTGAGGAAAGAGGGTTTCGACACTCAGAGGACATACTGACGGTAAGAAATGTCGAGGAAAACAGCGTATGCCCTACCTTGAGTACTTATGTAAATGGATGGCATAACTGGTTTGAGGTAAGATAACAAAAAGAAGTAATTTACTACGACCTACAAATGACACACAATTTTATTTTATTTCTTGAATCGGTATCACTCCAATGAAGGCAGCACACTGACTAACAGGCAAGGGGTTACATGTTGCGGAGGAATTAGGAACAGAAACGTTGACAATGAGCAGAAAGAGAAAAGAGCATTCAGGAGGTGAGTACATAACGATTAATAATGCATTTAAATTTTTGCAGATTAAAATTGACTGGAAAGCTTAGAGCTTAGAGCCAGAATGGAGTTTCACAATGAGCAGTTCGAGATGAGAAACTGTTAAAA
The DNA here is from genome assembly GCA_903632075.3 of Acanthosepion pharaonis. Taxonomy (NCBI): domain Eukaryota; kingdom Metazoa; phylum Mollusca; class Cephalopoda; order Sepiida; family Sepiidae; genus Acanthosepion; species Acanthosepion pharaonis. Next base: position 439,958 of record CAHIKZ030000102.1, on the reverse strand, counting down.
AAGAAGTTACGGCTACATTTATCTAGCTCAACTGTGAATTGATCAGATCTAGCCACCAGTCAGATATTGCGCTCAAATTCATACAGTCTAGGTACCATAGCGAAGAGACAGCCTTACGTGTGTGGGCAAGTGACTGAAGCCGAGCCGCCAGATAAGGACTAATAACATTGCTGATTCATATCAAGGAGCTCCATGTAAATCGCAGGGGCACCGGACCATATATGGCAGCAATATTCTAAGCATGGACGAATGGCAGACTTTTAGATATGCAAGATAGATTCAGAAGGGAAGAATTGTCTCGCCCGGCACAGTGAACAACTGACCTAGCAACGGATTAGATAGAGTCTTCCCATCTCATGTCAGCTCGGAAGGTGATGAGGGTAGAGATGGGGTCTCTCAGATGATTCATAGAGAGAAGTTTAGTTTTGGAGGTGTTGAAATTGACAAGTCATCTTTTGCCCCAGTTGAGGATCTTTTGTGTATCAGCTGCCACTTTGACCTTGTCGAACTGATCAGCCTTAATATCGAGGTAGGAGTAAATGGTAATTTTATCAGCGTAAATGCTAGGTTGAGTGCTGATGTCATCAGGAAGGTCGTTAATGAAGATTTAAAACAGCGTAGGCCTATGGATGAAACCCTGAGGGACACCGGCGTTAGTCTGAAAGGATCTAGAGGAGTGGCCTTTTAGGACGTCTATCATTTCAATATTTGATAGGAAAGACTGGATCAACTCACATATGAGCTCAGAGATACCATAACATTTCAGCATGTGGAGAAAACCTGAATGCCAGACTCTGTCAAAGGCTTTCGAGATGTCCAGTGCTACAGCCCGGGCTTAACCGTATTTTTTATCTAGAGCATGATAGATCTTTTCTCAATTATCGTTAGTACATCAGCAGTTGACCCGTAGAAAGATAAGGCCCTCTTACGAGTAATGATGTACCAATTCGGTATTGATAGGGACTCTAGGAATTTCCACAGAAGGGGTAGAAGGCTAATAGGCTAATAGACGGATGGTTCACCAGAGTTCTTAAAAACTCGAATGACAGATTTCTGACAGAAGCAACGAGTCATTTATTATACAGTTTAGAGAGAACAGGAGCCGGTTCGGGAGCGCACTACTTAATGATTATTACAGGGATTGTGGAATGCCATGATGAAGTCTGACCCCCAACCCTTGTGACAGGATATGGTATGACAACGGCTTAAATTGGGGATCACAAGCGCGTGGATATGGGCGAAATCCCAAACTGCCCAGCCCCTGCAACTAACGTCGTACTGGCATCGGTATTCCGCTGATTCTCCACTGGGGGGGGGGGTACTGTCGTTGGAATCACTGGGATCAGCCATCACTCATTTATTTGTTGTCTTTTCCCCGAAGATATAAATACGAGGGACAAAATGTAGTTCATTCAACCGAAGTCAGGTTGCGCCCTGGCCAGGTTATAATAACCGTCGGTATTAATAGCGATCCCCGCTCTTTTGGGTAGTGAAGGAAATACTGACAGGAGAAGTGGTTCCAAGGGAACCAGGAGCGTCTCAATATTTTTCTTCAGTTGCGCTCTATCCGAAGATAGAAACACAACTGAGAGAAAAAAGCAGTGGTTCATTCGCCCGTGGGAAGACACTGCACTTGATCACGGGTCGAAGGCCCTGGAAAAGCGGTTGGTTCCTCGGTAAAAAGAAAATGGTTGGACGCATAACAACCCCCGATATGATTAGAAAATAGTGTTAATAGAAATTTCGATTGCACAACAAATGATTGCATTCTTAGCTAACAATTACCTCGCATGCGTTATTATATATATATATATATATATATATATATATATATATATATATATATATATATATATATATATATATATATATATATATATACACCTAGTGAGCCAGACAAACTTACCTAGGTTTCACCTAAACGGATCGTCAGGGAAAGTAAGGTTTTTTAAAACCTTTTTTTTCCCTCGAGATTGATTTGATTATTAGCAAATCAAAAATTCGAGGGTTTTTCGAAACGAGTCTAGTTATCTATAATTATATATATATATATATATATATATATATATATATATATATATATATATATATATATATATATATATATATATTCATATTCTCTTCTCTTAGTTAACAATTTTCTTGCATGCGTTCTCGCTCGTATATATATATATATATATATATATATATATATATATATATATATATATATATATATATATATTCGTCTTCTCTTAGGTAACAATTATCTTGCATATATATCTCGCGTATATATATATATATATATATATATATATATATATATATATATATATATATAAATTCGGGACACGATTAAAAATAAGAAAGTGAAAAACATCTGCTTATTTGCAGTCGAGTCCCCGATCGGAATACGAGCCCACATAAATGCCAGAAAACTCTGATCGTTTTTGTTTTTACATTTGTGAAATGAGGTATTGTAACAATTTACACAATTCAGGCTGTTGTTTCATATTTATTGTCATATTGAGGACGTTTCGGCTGTTGTATGCTCCTGTTTTCTTCAGGTTATATACGTTGGAATTTCGAAGCGAACTGTTTATTTAGTTCACAGAGATAGATTGTTCTAGTTCCACATGCCATGCCTTTTCTGGATATCTCAGTTTCAGTTATATCCTTTTCCTAACTTATCTCCACGTTTTTGTTCCCCTCTACTGTGGCCAAGTATTGAACTCAAACCTCTTTGGGTCAAGTCACGGGATTACTTCAACTAACGTTTTTATCCACTGAGCCTTGGGGACACATAGCCCAGTGCATAAAAGCATTGTAAGTTCAAACAATGTACAATTTGCGCAAAAGAATCCTCCAACCCACATTGCATCTTCTCAATTGGTGTTAAGTTTAATAAATATTTAATTGCCAATAAGTGCTTCAAGTGTAAGAAACTAGTTAGGTCTTTATTGCATATGAAACAATATTCTGATATGAAAATTGCAAACAAAATAAATATATTTGTTTCGTGACGGGTTAATCAGTAACCATTATAGGAAAAAAAAGAATATGCATGCAGATTTAGAGCGAATAGTGGATATACAAAAAATGTAAGACGATTAAAATCTGATTTATTTTTTTAGTTGCATGTCAACCTATACGCGTTATTTAATGTCGAAATCTATATATTTTTTACTTAATTTTTTTACTTTAGTTTATGACATTAGCTACAGACAATTTCTATATAAGATTATACTTTCAGTGCAAACGTATGTTTTCAGATATGTAGTTTGTAGATGATAAAATATATTGCTGATAATTTAAAAAAAAACGTATTACTGGTAATTTCTCTACAAAAATATATAGTTGCTATTTTTTTTACCAAAAATATATTGCTGGGAATTTTACTACAAAATATATAGTTGCTATTGTTTTACAAAAAATATATTGCTGCCAATTTTAGTACAAAATTTAAAGTTGCTATATTTTACAAAAAAATATATTGCTGGGAATTTTACTATAAAAATATATAGTTGCTATTTTTTGTTACAAAAATATATTGCTGGCAATTTTACTACAAAATATATAATTGCTATTTTTTTTTACAAAAATATATTGCTGGGAATTTTACTAGGAAATATATAGTTGCTATTTTTTTACAAAAATATATTGCTGGGAATTTTAATACAAAATATAAAGTTGCTATTTTTTTACAAAAAAAAATATATTGCTGGGAATTTTACTACAAAAATATATAGTTGATATTTTTTACAAAAATATGTTGCTGTGAATTTTACTACAAATATAAATAGTTGCTATTTTATTACAAAAATTATATTGCTGGGAATTTTACTATAAAAATATATGTCGACTGGGGCTGTAGAATACGCAGACTGCACCTCGGCAGAAGGGTAGGGGTAAACCATGGTTGACGACACGTAGTACCTGAGGACGGAAACCTGAGATATATAAGTGGTCATGTGAGAGGTAACACTTCCTCTTTGGTCTTTATTTGGGCTAGACGAGCAGCCGGAGAGGCCCGATCCAATCAATCGGCCTTTCATGTGAAGGCGTAGTACCTATATAATTAAGTCTGACGTTGTCTCACAAACTGATTACAATCAAACACCCTACGCATTATCATTTTAAAATCGCTAGAAGGCGGTGGATGAGGGTCAATCAACTCGGAGAGAAATAAATTTTGACCACTTTTCAAAATTAAGGCGTTATGTATTTTGGGGAGTGAAGCTTAAAATTAACAGGGGCTCGGAGTTGTCTATCATTGCGAGTATACTGGTAGATGTATCCCCGTTTCAAACAACGCAAGTGAGTTTAATTCCATTGGTAAATTTCCAGTAGTAATCGGACTTCCGGGTGGATGGTGGAGCACAGGAGCAATGAAAAAAAAGTCAAATGGCAAACATCAATAAAAAGAAGAAATCTCTCCGAGTCTGACTCAGAAGCAGAAGCCTCAATAGAATCTCCGAGATCTATAGCGATAGAATCATTGGCCGATCTGTCACCATTTTTTGATTGGAAAAGTTATTAATAGCAGATCGTGAATAGTGAGGAAAAGAAGACGTGGAAAGTCAACCAAAACAATAACAACAACAAAAACAAGTGGTATAATAAGTGGATACTCATAGTTTAAAGTGAAGGACAGACAACCTCAAAATGAGTTTGTAGAAATAGGGCGTTGTCCCTGCCTACGCTAGTGGAAATAGATTCAGCTTTGGGAAAGCAAGATGTTACTAAATCTAGAAGGATAAGTATAAAACGGGGAGGCCAAAACATCCTAACACATACATATAGCTTAGCATTTAATCAGCGTTCAATCCCAAATGAAATACAAATTGGTTTTACGATTGAGAGGGTAGAACAATACATCCCCAACCCCTCGAGGTCTTTCAAGTGTCAGAAATATGGACATCACTAGGAGAGTTGCACAGGACGAAATCTAGTCAAAAAGACCAAGATCGTAGGGAGGAAGAGGATACCAATAATATTAAATGCGCTAATTGTCAGGAGAGCCATTCAGCTTTTGCTAAATCTTGCTACACACATAAAGAAGAGAAAGAAATCATGGAGGTCAATCATAGAAAATGTATCATCTTTCCCGGAAGCAAGGAACTATTTGATTCCTATATGAAAGACCATATCTATGCAAATGTAGTACAGAAGTTGAATCCAGTTGGCAGCACTAATAGCAAAAAGCATAGAAATATAGAACATTTATAGATCTAGGATCAAATGACGTGACAATGTTCCCAAACCTTCTAAAAAGAACATGGACGGCTAAATGCTACAAAATGGAAATAGTAAAATTGCAAGGGTTCATTTCGAACCCACATGCTGTGGCTCAGTTGCTGACTGTACATAAAATGTCCAGCAAAAAGAAACATCTGTATACAAAAATCTCAAACATTACTAATCCGTCTTCCAAATCTCAAAAGAGGCATTTCTGGAAAGTCTGCCACAAAACAAGACCAACCAACAGAAAATTGCTTCTGACGCCCATAAAAACAGATTCGAAATATCAGAGAGGATGGACGATACAACAGCAAACAGTTAAGAAAAAAGAAAAAAAAAAAGAAAAAAAAAGAGGCTCAACCGATTTCTTAATTAGTAGGGATAATCCCAAGGAGAATATAAAATCAAAGAGAATTCAATGTAAGAACAGACCAAATATAATAATGAAAGTGGGATCCTTATAAAATCCATTTAGGTGATAATTTATTTCATGGAATCGGGCGCTCATCTCTTCAGACCGAACATTTTGATTTTAAATTCATCCAGAAACAATTAAAAAAACAAAAAAAGAAAAAGAGAAAAAAAGAGAAAAAGAAAAAAAAGAAAAGCATGTAGAAGTAATAGGAAAAATGAGGAAATTAAATAATTTCCAAAATAGAGATTTCAAAATATGTTTTTTTTAGGGGGAAGAGAGAGAGAGAGAGAGATTATATATATATATATATATATATATATATATATGAAAACAAGTATAGAACTAAAATGAAAGTGTCGTGGACTAAAGCCAAATTACAATGAATTGCTCCTGCTAATAAAAAATAGATCTTGCGGTTATTTGCACCCAGGAAACATTTCTAAAAACAGATAACATCAATATAAAAAAAAAACTATCAAGAATACAGTCATATTCACAGCTCTGTAATGAATGCCTCAGGATGAGTAACTGTTTTAATAAAAAAAATTACGTACTACAAAGGAAAAATGAAATAAAAAATAGAATTACAGTCAAGTGATGTGAGAGTTACGATGGAGAGAACAGTCAGCATATGCTTTCTGTATAAATGCTTTTTGTATATATACTCTCTTTATCAGCATGACCAGATAGAACAAGACAAACTGGAAGATCTGATAAAACGATTGCCCAAACCCTTTATTCTCCTAGGGGATTTTAATAGCCACAGTGTATTGAAAGAGATAATCAGTTACCCCGAAAAAAAGTTCCTGTTTTGTGTGCGATCTGCCGAAGAAAAATTACCAAAAAGTTCTCTGCAAAGCTCTACATTAATGACTAGAAGCTATGCTAATGTTCTTCCCTCCCCTGAATGGCGTGACCAATCGGAAAATTCTCTCGGTGAACAGAAGTCGTTGTTTTTCGCTTATAAAAGGAGATGTTTTTTTTTTAGCTTGGTGGAACGAACACGCGTTGTTGTTGGTGAGAAGTGAAGGTTGGATTTTTGTCGTTTCTACGGTGTGTGTTGGACTGTTACGTCGGACTATCGTGTGAACTGCTATTTGGCTACAAGTGTTGCGGCCGAGAAACAAGAAATCTATTGCAGTTGCTACTATCACTTAACTGTCTTTTCTTTACTACAACAAAAAAAGGAGAATTATTGAAAAATTCATTATGTATAATGACGTGTGTCTGCTCAACCAGGGAGCAACGACACACATTGATCCAGCAAATTGAAAGCCTGTCAGCAATTGACCTAGCTATGTATGATCCAACAATCTACTGGACGTTACCTGGAGTTTTTACGATGACACATGCGGTAGCGATAACTTACCCATCATTCTGAGGAACAGTGAGCACTCACCTAATTAAGGGCTAATAAAGGGCGACTGTGAAGGATTTAGGAATTTCAGTCGAAGTAAATTAACTCAAAATAATATAGAAACGACGGAAAGTTTCACGGAAGCCTTAACAGACATAGCAAAGGAATCCACCCCCCAAACACCAACATCACGAGAAGAAACAGGCCCTGGTTCGATGGTAGATGTAAAGAGGTGATGATAAAACTGCCTAAGACAGCGCTTCGAAAGTTTAACAAGGAACCAACAACCGTCAACCTCATCAATTATAAACTAAAAGACCCGTAAAGGAATAACAGAAGCCAAAACGAACTATTGGCAAAAATATATCAAAGATAAATTCGGTTACAAAAACAGTATAGGAAATTATGAGAAAAATAATTGAAAAACATCAAAGTATACCAGTAAAACATCTCTCAATAAATAATAGCACGCATCCTGGGTATGACGACACAATGCATCCGTGTCCGGGGTATGACGATAAACTACATCCGCGTCCTAGTTATGACGATAAACTACGCCCAACAGCAAGGCCTCTGATAATACGTTTGTGAAAAAATAATGTTGCCGGCTGTATGTTTTTGTAAAAATAATATTACCAGCTATACGTTTTTGTAAAAAAAAATATTACCAGCTATACCTTTTTGAGGAAAAAATATTTACAGAAATAGACTTTTGATAAAACAAAAATATTACCGAGAAAAAAAATGATGTCGGCATTAAATGACCCATTGCGGTTGATATGCCGTAAAACAAACCAAACCAAACCAAATAATAGCGTGATAATGGACAAAAGTCTATAACAAATATATTCGGCGAAAGAATTATTGAAAAAAATTCTTTAAAAAGAATGTAAAAATAAGATCGAACTATAAACGACAATGCATTAAAATACAAATGAAACTTAAAAACAAAGAACTTGTATGATTAAAAGAAACAACTCACTCGGACAGAACTAGCAGAATCTCTTACAAATTCATATAATTCATCCGTAGAACCGGACAAGGTCCACTATGTGTTCTTAAAACAACTCCCAAAAGAATCATTAAAATTCTTATTAAAAATATATCATGATAGGACAAAGGGCAAATTCTCTGAAAAACGGTGACATGCAATTTTCCTACCGATTCCTGTACTGGGGAAAGACAATTCAAACCTTGGAAATTATAGTCCGATTTCCTCAAAAGATGTTCATGTAAAATTTAGAAATCATGGTGAATAGTCATTTAATTTCCTACTTGCAGTCCAACAAATTAATGACTGACTTACAAAACCAGAAGTACAATAAATCACCAGGTTCGCGTGGAAAGCTTTATAAAGGAAGCATCTATAAGAATAGTGCATGCGGCTACAGTATTCTTTGCTTAGAAAAAGGCTTACAAAACTATTTGAAAATATGGGATCATGCGAGATCTATATGATCTCGTACAGAAAAATAGGGTACCCGAATTTATTAGGAACTTACTTCTGAATAGAAATTTTCAGGTCTGCATTGGATCTACTAATTACGATCCAAAAGCGTAAGAAGGAAATCATATTTCAAAACTTTAAACCCACCATTTCGAAATTGGGACATTTGGAACATCTGTAAAAAGTTTGTAAAAGCAAACGAACCTCCATCAAATCTTAGAGTGGACAACCTAGCGCTAGAATATTATATAAAACTAAAAAAACAATTCCGTCTAATCCTGCGTGTAATACCACATTAGATCCAAGATACAGACACGTTTTTTAACGCAAAGAGAAAGCCATGAAAAAATTTTGATTCTGGATGGAAGCAATGATTCAAGAAGTAGAAATACATCTATCTGGAATCCATAATAAAATCATACCAAATATACCACCCTGGAGCTTAAGAATACCGGAAATAAATCTAAAACTCTGCAAAAGTCATAAAATTAGGATGCATTCATAAGAGGAATTAGACAAATCAAAATCATTTATTCCACATACATACACATCTTCACAGGTTGATCAAAATACAAAAATGGAACAAGATGTGCAGCAGTGTAAAACAAGAAAAGAAAAAACAAAGAAACATCTGCCTAAAGAGACTTCAATTTTCAATGGAGAAAATGTGGGCCATAGATCTAGCACACGACTTTATCTCTAGAAGCAAAAATTTAAAAAAAATATTTAAAATATTCTGACTTCTTATCAGTTATAAGAGCAATAAAAAAGTAAAAAAAAAAAAATGAGAATACCACTGCTGGTGAAATTGCTATGCAGGCTGCGTTCAATATCCTGCAAACAAAGCAATAGTACTATGCTAAATCTTAAGGCACACCAGAATTAAAGGCAGACTCAGCAGCAAATTCTGCTCGATTTGCAACCCTTTATAATAATTTTAGAATCACTTATGCTGTTCTGATAAATAATATAGACTGTTTCCTGAAATAAAAGTGGCAGAAACGTTGAAATGACAACGCGAATAAGAAACTGCTTACGATAACATCTGCCCTGTGTAAGTGGAGGTAGGTATCTAGAAAAGGAAGAAAGACCACACCCATAACTCACTCATTCATATTTGTTGAAGAATGAAGGTCAAACAACATGGAAAACCTACCCATCTGAACTCACAGTGAGGCACATTTTAATTGAATGTTCTCACTTAGCCTCTGTAGATCTTATATACTACAAGGAAAGACAACATGTGAAAACTATTTCAAAATACTGAACAGTCAAAATATTTTCCTACATTAAAGAAATAGATTTATACCAACACATATAACATGTACAACAGATCCTTTACATAATATATATATATCTATAAAACAAACATTTACCCTGAAAATATAAAATTATGTACAAAATATCTGTAGTTAAACTCATACAATTGCGTTTAAAATATATTTAGTTTAATATCTGTCTATATTTCTGAGATGAGGTATTATATACAGTATTTATATTGCTTGGACTATCATCCTCATCTTTGTTGCCATATTTATCAAAACGTTTGTATTTAGTTTAAGCGATAAAATTGTATTCACAATATTCATATTTCGGCATAAAATACCCCATGTAGATTGATATGTCTTTAAAAAAATCAGCCAACCAACAAACTAAGAAAAATGTATTTTATATATTTTTGGTGTTGCATTTATTGGTATTTTTCTATAAAGATATATCATAAGTCTTGTTACTATAAAAATGAATTGTTGGTAATTTTAGTTTAAAAATATCTAGTTGGTAATAATTTTTTTAATGACAAATGTATTGCTCGTAATTTCACTACAAATATGTGTTGTTGGAAATTGTTTGATAAAAAATATTTCGGGTATTTTTAACATAAAAGTTATATTTTTATTCATTCCTAGTGTTTTCTTTTTGTTTGGCGGTTCACTCTTTGACCACAACTGGGACATTAACAGCTGCCAACAGACCGAGTCCCGGAAAGAACAGCAAGTAAACAGTGGTTCCACTCTCTTCAAATCTTACACTCTTCTGATCAGTGGCCTGACTGCCGGAAGTAGTTCATTGATATAACCAGAACCATCCTCAAAATCTCCAATCTTCTGATCAGTGGCTTTACTGCCGGAAGTAGTCCATAGATATAAACAGAACCATCCTGAAAATCTCCAATCTTCTGATCAGTGGCCTTACTGCTGGAAGTAGTTCATTGATATAACCAGAACCATCCTCAAAATCACCAATCTTCTGATCAGTGGCCTGACTGCCGGAAGTAGTTCATCGATATAAACAGAACCATCCTCAAGACATTCAATTTTCTGTTCAGTCGCTTTACTGCCGGATGTAGTCCATCGATCAGTAAGAGATCTATTCGAGAGGTCTTCTCACTGGACTTATTTAAACAATTGCGCGATACAGAAATCGTTAAATTATCGCCCCCGATAAAAATAACAGGGGTCGATTTTTGAAATCTCTTTGTTCTTTTCACCTTTTACTTCGGGATGACAATACGTGTTTTTACTGTTTCCAATACAATCATGTCACATGTAAGTACTTCCGTGACATCAACTGAAGATGATGTTGATTGCTTTGACGATAGATTTACACTATTTACGAATTGTTCGGACTGTTGTATTCCTCTTTATTGTCACATTCACGACGTTTCGAACGGAAAACTTTATTTAGTCTACTAGAGTATTGTTGTTACTTAGAAATGGTTACTGATTGAGGAATAACCAAAAAGGAGGTTGGAAATGAAATGGTATTCTTTATAACATCAATAAAATACCATACTCGCCAGCGGCGTGAAGTAGGTAAACCACTGCTAGCAGTGAACTAATTAGACAGCATATTACCCCCCCACACACACACACACACACTTAGGATAGTATCCAACGTGTTTCTGAGGATTTGAACATACCCATTAGTGTTCATAGGTACGTTATATAACAGGTATATTGTTATATTTCCACGTGATATGCCTTTTCTGTTTTCCTCTCTAGTGGTCCTTCTTTTTAAAACTTATTCATCTTTATCTTGATTGTTCTTTAATGAAATTTGAAGATGAAAGCCAGAGTATGAATATTGGTATCATTAATGAAGGCTTGAATAATCGTTTTCCTCTCCTCATTACTCAATTGGGAAGACAGTGAATCTGAAACAAAACTTTATTTAACCTGTCCACTTTTAGCTGAATAACTAAAATGGTTTTTCAGTCACTCTTACGACAAATGGCTTCAAGATGGCTTCAAGACGTCTCATCTAAAAACCTGGAAAAAAGAAACTCAGTTTAGTTGTTTTCTAGATATTATACATTTTGCGAGATGGATAATTTTGCTGTTACACGATTTAGACAATTTTGCTGTTACACCCGGTACTTATGCCTGGTTTATTAAGAATCATTGCGAGAACTAAATCTTAAGAAAGGCTTCAGTGTTGAGTTCATCTTGTTTGAACTCAATTTAAACTTCCACTCCTACGGATTTTTATTCTTTGGAGCTTTTTTTCCTGGCGAATTAATAGTAAAGCTAGTAAATCCCAGATAGAGAGAAAACTTTTCCGCTTCTTTGATGTTTTAATAAGTATGTCTGGGTTGGGTCCCCAGCGAACAGAACTTAAACTCTTTCAACAGAGTTCAGTTCAACTCAAAATAGACGAAATAGATTTCTTAAATATAATAGCGTTTACAGAGTCTGCCTTATGGAAGTTAGTTAAACAACTATATACACTATCGAAGAATAACAATGGACAGAGCTGATTTGCTGCGGAACATTTGTTAACAATGTAGCGTTAACCAGTTTCCCACTGAGGGTTCATCATTTATTACCTTACGGCTTTAAAAGAGACAGTTTAAAGGGAGCTCGTACGGAAGCCATAGTCCCGAGGATGTGATTTCTGTTGGTTTTCAGTGCATGAAGAAGGCCAGCGGCGGGAAAAAAATGGTTTTGCTTGTTTGTCCAGATCCTCACGTGATTTTCGGATAATATTCCTTAAATCCATAGCTGTAATAATCTTGAAGATCCCGCAACCGGATTGTTTCTTCCTTGGCGAAAGATCCTTCAGGAATCATCTAACCATGAACACATGACGACCTAACTTCTCTGCAATGACATGAAGAGAGGTAACTTAAGCAGTTTCCTTGATGATGACAGGCTTTTCTTCATCGCTGAGGCCTTTTCCACGTCCTATTGTTCTTAGAGAGGACGTTAGTCGCGTGGTTCATCCAAAAACTGTCGTATCTGAAATGAAAGAAAGAACGTTTCACAGAATAATGGAAACCTAACAATGATGCTGTGATCTTGTGGAAAGCAACTGGGGAAAGTTTTATCAAATTAAAGAAAATCAAGAAATCGTACATTTTACTACCAAGCTGTTAGCGTAGTTCGGGGTGTAGCCTACTCATAGCTGGTTGGAAAAGAGGTGGATTCATACCTCTCCCAAGAGTATTTGAGCGTAAGTGAATATAATGAACCTGACTGGAATTGGAACACGGCTCTTCTATTAACAATTCCTCAAGGCCAAGTCTGTTAACACACCATTGTCTGTAACTTTGTTACGCTCCCATTAAGCCGTTTTTTTTTTAGGTTTCCTACCATTATTTACATTATTCGGACTGTTGTCCTCATCTTTCTTGCCATATTTATCACAACGTTTCGGCCATTGTACGTTCCGGCCTTCTTCAGATGGTTGGAATGTCGAACTGAACCCTTTATTTCCTCAAGGACACATGGCACAGTGGATAAAGACGTTAGTTAGATCCAGTGACAAGACCCAATACCCGGTTAAGGCGGTGGAGTACGTGGTGAGAGGAATTAACAGGAGATAACTGACAACTGACATCCATTAAACATGGCACGTGGAACTAGAACAGTCTAAACCAGTGAGCGAAATACCACGTCATCCTATGTATTTTAATTATTTTACCCCCAAAAAGGTGTTAATGCCACTAAGACGCAAGTTGTAATTGGGAGTGAAAGAAAATGATTAGACGTCAGTGAGGGTAATTTAAACTTTTTAGTTTTACTGATAAATCTCGCTGTTTCAACGACAAAACAATGAGACCTAATTGCCAATCTAGTAGTCACTTCACACAATCAATGAACTGAAGAGAAGGACTCAATACAACAACTGCCATGAAAATATTTTTTGGAAAAGACAGAGCGACGCTACTTCAGGGTGTTGGGAAAGTGACTGAAGTCGAGATGACAGGTCAGGAGCGATAACATTATAGATTATTCTTTAGTATTTGTCTATATTTCTAAGATGAGGTATTATGTACACTATTTACATTATTCGGACTATTGTCCTCATCATTGTTGGCATATTTATCACAACGTCCTCAAGGACACATGGCACAGTGGATAAAGGCGTTAGTTAAATCCAGTAACAGGACCCAAAGAGATCAATACCTGGTTTAGGCGGTGGAGAAATTTGAGAGGGGAATTAACAGGAAATAACTGACATCTATTAGACATGGCACGTGGAACTAGAACAGTCTACGCTAGTGAGCGAAATAAAGGGTTCAGTTCGACATTCCAACCACCTGAAGAAGGCCGGAGCGTACAACTGCCGAAACGTTGTAATAAATATGGTGACAAAGATGAGGACAATTGTCCGAATAATGTAAATATAGTAACAATTCCGAGTTGTTATCCATTACATAACACGCATACCCAGCTTCGGAAAATAACCTAGGTACTGACGTTGCTTAAACTGTGATTATACGGGAATTGTTTTTTCAACGTGATATAGCCGTAAACCTTCAATGGATTGTGGTAGCCCCTCTCATGATATTTTACATAGTTCTAGTCCTAAACTGTTTGCAAGACATTGCATTATGTACATGACCTCGTCAAGAGAAGGAAAAACAGAAAGCTTAGAAGTGATGGGCGCTAATATGCCTTTGCATCTCGCAATTGCGTACATACATAATCCTCCTACGCAGATGGATGGTCCTGGACGCATAGTGGAAACTAAAGAATCTTTGCACTAAGAAAAATAATATCTGATTGGATGAATCAGGCATGGCCAAGCCGTCTTAATGTCAGAGCCGTATACAATAGAGTTCAGATGTTTGAGAGCCACAAGACATGAACAAAATATACACCTACCTTTTTAAGCCGCTTACCCATAGCCTCAGTCTTCTGACATTTTCTCTGTAACTCTTGAGGACCGTTAATTAGTTTAATAACTCCGTGTCTAACCATTCCTTTCCCCAGCACTGAAGAACAATACCTCATACAGATCTATCATTAAATTTAAGATTTAAATTCTTAAATATTTTTACTCACCATGAACAATAGACTTATTCTTTAATCTAATGGGTTCTTAATTCATACTCAGTAAATAATTACAAATCTTATTTATTTCTTATTTAGCTTTTAAATTCCCGGTGATGAAAAATGGAGCCCAACTAAGATATTTCCACGAGCTGCATATTAAAGGTCAAGGAGCTGCACGTGTCTGGCGAGCCACGGATGTGCACAGCCCCGTGATAGATGATTACTTTGCTGAGTTTATAAGGAAGCACATTTTTAAATGTTCAGTATTTTCTTGTTTCTTGCATGCAATTGTAACGGATTGACACCTCATATAATATCAAATTCAATTCAAAGAAAACCGTGAAATCATAAAGAACAATACTTCATACAGATCTAGCATTAAATTTAGGATTTAAATTCATAAACACTTTTACTATCCATGAATATTAGTCTTACATTTTAATCCAATGGGTCTCATTTCATGGTAAGTAAATAATTATAAAGCTTGATTTTTTTTTATTTACCTCTTATATTAAAGGATTGTGGAATCGGAGAGCCGAGTTCGAATTTCAGTCGAATCTATTACATTCACATAGGTGCTAATACCCTTGGAAAAGGTATGAATCCACTTCAGCCCCCCAAGCTATGGGTAAATAGCAGGACAAACTGGGTTCTATAGCCTTGGCAACTGGTGTACCACAGATAGGAATGGCAACCTACTACGGCAAAAAATATGCCTCGTCATTCATGTATCGAAAGATGCCTGATCGCCTAAGCGTGTATCACGCATGGCACCTAACTGACTAACTGTAATGAAAAAAGGAGCTCAGCAAACATAGTTCCACGAGCCGCATATTAAATATCAAAGAGCCGCATGTGACTCGCGAGCCATGGTTTTGCACAGCCCCATGATAGATGGTTACTTGGCAGTGTTGATGAGGATTGACGCCTCATATAATGTTACTCGACGTGATTTAATGTTTAGCAAGCTTTTTTCTCACTAGAACAATTATGCCGGATTTAGTGGGTTCAGTCATAACTGAAGACCATATACTTTCGGCCTTGTACCATATCTAAGTTAAGAAAATCACTATATAATGTCATTGAAAACATCTTTATCGAAGTTGATATACTTCATTGAAAAATACGTTTCAATGCGTTCAAATTAAATTTTCTAATGTAAATTTTAATAGCGAGAACATAATATACTTTTTCTTTCCGGGCGTGTAAAATTAGAATTTTGCCGAAGTTATCATATTGGTAAATCAATAATCCTAGCTATTGCGATGCCTAATTTAAGTTGAAGGATGAATTAATTAATCAATAATATTTCATTTTCACTTTATTTACCATTTTTATTGAAAAGATTCACCCCCACCCTCATTACCTGTACTTCTCACTTCATTCTTTTAATCTTTCAATGTCTGAAAATTCTGAAATCAATAAAAATCTATTTGAAGACAAAATTAGAGCGTATTTATTTAAGATTTCTCTTGTTTAATACAATTCGAGAGATTGTGTGACATTCCGTTTCTGTGTACATTTCCAAGTCAGTATTCTTCTGTTTAATCTTACTTTTTTTCCAATTAATAGACTAAATTTGAACTGGATATTTGATTTTAATTAGAGCCCATTAACTTCATTATTTATTTATACGTCTCTGCTAATGTTTGTTTGACACGCCATTTTTTTTTCGAATCATTGAAGCTAATGCCATGTCGATAGTCGTTTTTTGAACAATCTTAACGACTCAATGATGATTTATTTGATTTAGTATATAGTTTATTGTAACATTTTTATTGTGCGTCCGTTTTGTTTGCCTTTCTAATTTTCATCGAACTTTTAGCTTTTGTTTATCCACTTCTCAATTCATCGTTCACGTTCCTTAAACGTTAAAATTTTTCGGAGTCAAGAAATATAAGTTTATCTTAAATGTCCTTGAATATATCTTTGCTTCTAGCAAGTTTTCAGTTATATTTACCAAGTATATTCTATATCACTTACTTGCAGGCAGTTTTTGGGCGATTCCACGTTTCTTTTTCGCTATTTTTGAGATTTTAATCAAATGAAAACAATAAAAACGCTCGGTAATTTTCTGTTTTTCTTTTGTTCACAAAACCCATTTCCTTTCGTTCAGCTTTTATATTTTATTTCTTGTTTTTCGTTTTAAACTGCATTTTTCAATCGTTTTACTTCACTTTTTTTTTCTTTTCACTGAAACATAACTTGCGTACTTCACGTACTTGTCATTCTTTATTTCTTTGTTTCTTTTTTCTCACTTTCTTTCTTTATTTATTTACTTATTCATTTCATAAAATCGCATTTATTTCTGCGTTTATTTTTTTAAAATTCAAACTGATTTTTCTTTCCCTCTTTAATTTAACTTCTGTTCTTTTGCTATCCTCCCTTCGTTCCTGATTTTTTTCCTTCTCTTTAATTTCTCATCTTTTTCCTCTTACTGCTCCATTTTTGTTCTTTCTTTTTTCTTTCTTTTTTTCTCTTTCTTTTGTTTGTTTCTTTCTTTATTTAAGTAGCCTTTTTGTCACACCGTCTATTTTTTGTCATTCAAACTCATTTTTCTTACCTTTTCTTTCACTTTTATTTCTATTCTTTGTCTTCTTATTCCTTCACATTTGTTTGTTTGTTTCTTTCTTTCTTTCTTTCTTAAATTCTCTTTCTTTTATTGTATCTCCATCTATTTCTTTTTGTTATTCAAACTAATTTTAAAAAAAATCTTTCAATTTGACTCTTATTCTTCCGCTAGCTTTCCTTCCTTCCTTCCTTCCTCCCTTCCTTCCTTCCTTCCTTTCTTCTTTTTTATTTTTCTTCTTTTGCCTCTAATTCATACATTTTTCTTTCTTTCTTTCTTTCTTTCTTTCTTTCTTTCTTTCTTTGTCCAATCAGATTTTATTTGTCTCTCCGTCTATTTTTTGTCATTCAAACTCGTTTTTTCTTATTTTTCATTTTACTGTTTTGGGTCCTTCCGTTCCTCCTTCCTTGCTTCATTCCTTTCTTACTTTTCTTCCTTTCTTTCACTTTTATTTCTCTTCTCTGTCCTCTTATTCGTCCAGTTTCTTTCTTTCTTTCTTTCTTACACTATCCTCCTTGGATTCTTTGATGGAACCCTTTTATTGGGAAAGGCGTATAGCGGCTATGGCTATTCAAAATTGAAAGAAACTGTTTTCCTTGAAAATCAGCAGTTGAAGTCACTGCTTCTAATTAAGTCCGAACAGTAACCAAAAGCTCCACACACACACAAACAAACAAACACACTCAACTCTGTCATCGATCGGGTTCAGACACTTAAGTGTACAGAGTAAGGAACGCCGATTCTTTCACCAGGCCAAAATGGGTTTATGACATATAAAGCTCTGGAGGTGCAATATTCCTCCAAAGGAAGATTATTTGCTTGCCATGATAATATGCATTCACAATACATTCTCTTGAACGTTAACTAGCAGCAAATACGGGCGTTCGCGAATACACACACACACACACACACAAGCACACAAACATAAATATTATGACCGTTAATAATAATTTTCAAGTTTACATTTTGCAATATTGCATAGTGTTAACAATATATTCTTCTTCTATACGCCATGTACCTTCAGAATGTAGGCGAGCGTGCCTCTCCACAATTATCTGTTCTTTGCAGCTCTTAATAAATATGGTCTTTTTGTTAACACTTCTAAACTTTGTTCCGGCATCCATTTTCTCCCTGTAAGTTACGCCTTGTTTTCCTCTTTTCCTTTTGCCTTTCATATATATATATATATATATATATATATATATATGTTTTGCAGATGTACATCAATAGGCATTTTGTACAGTCTACTTTTTATATCCCAGCATGTTGCTACCGCGTTTGATGCGAACTTTATCTCTTATTGTTTTAGGGGGAGTATTATGAATTTTATGTCAAGGTCGGGCATATTTTTTTTCGATGGTGGCTGTTATGGTGTTGGTAGGTAGGATTATATCTTTAGTCTTGTTATGGCTGTCGCGATTATTATTATTGCAAACCTTCGTACTTCGGGCGGACTTTGGACTAGCACTTGCGAAGAGCTTTTAAGCCGCCGTCCCTTTTAACTTCAGCGTCCTCTTTACGTAAAAGTTATAAAAATTTAGAAATAATAAAATTATTTTATTTTTGTTCGACACCTTAATTCGGCATAATCTTTCTTCATATACACAACCGATCTCCATAATTTTTTTTACATTTATTTGGCCCGCAATTTTTGTTTTCTTTTAAAATCACCATTCTTTATGATCCTTTCATAAAGTCACTCTTAAAAGAGATTAGGGAACCCGAACTCCGTAATATTTCGAATGCTTGATAGAAAAAGAAAAAAAAAAAGCTTATGAGCAACGTACCGTGTCCCGGTTAAGTTTTAATTACTGTATAATTAGACAATAGCAAATGTGACTAAACGCGAAATTAAAGTTAAACCTTTAATAAAAAATTGTTTTTTTTTAAACATTTCACTCTGTTCGATATGTAAATTTATCTGTAAATAAGTTATTTATTTAATTTGCAATCGCGTATAACTACAATAGTTACTACCTGTTACTTCAATTGTCACCGAGATCATAAAACGGGCGGACAGATACACGGACACTGCGCTTTATTTATATAGATTTTTGTATTTTTCTTCTGTGTATTTTGTAGGCTTTACGTTTGGCATTGTGCAAGAAATACTTTGTGTACTGGAAGGGTTTGAAGGTGATCCGGCAAAGATTTGGGCCCACAGATTCTAAGGGCTCTTAAATAAATGCCTATGATTACTCCGGAATTTATTTTATTGTTCTGGTGGAAGTAAAAGTGTATGAGGTCATTATTTTTTGAGGAATATACAAAATAAACTTCACAAAATGCACATTGATATATATCGGCGAAACATCCAGAGATTTCAAACATAGATTATATAAACACCATAGTGATATTCTGCATAACACGCGCACATATACGAGGTTGGCCATGACTCACTTAGGAAACTGAAAGAAATCAACAGACCTTGATCTTTGTCTGGTGGAATTTTCAAGGAGGACTGCATTTCGAGCTTGTTCCACACGGTCGCGCCGTCAACACTAAACTGTATTGCCAGCAGCTAGACCGCGTTTACGAGAAACTAAAGAAGGAGTATTTTGCTTTGGTCATTCGATGTAGGGTTTTGCTTCAGCAAGACAATATGAGGCCACACACTCCCAGGTTAACTAAGGAAAAGTTCAAACAGATGGATGGTATTGAGATTCTTCTACATCCACCATTCAGTTCCCATGCTGCCCCGAGTGACTATGATTTATTTCACTCAATGGCACACTTTCTTGGCGACCAGCGATTGAACTCTTTTGATGAAGTGAAAGAAGCTTGTTTACAGTTTTTGAAGCCAGAAGACTGGTAGCTGGGACAGATTCGGATGCTGGCTGATCGCTGGCAGAAGATCATCGAGAATGATGGACTTTATTTTGAAGAATAAATGTTGGTGTTGCTCCATAAAATTTTCTTGTTTTCTTTCTGCTTCCTAAGTGAGTCAGGACTTTCGGGCCAATTTAATATCTATACATATTGGCTGAGATAACGTAAACGAGTTAAAAAGAAAAGAATCATCTCACATTGGTGGAATTTCTTCTGATCACTTAGCACAATGTCCTGTTCTACGTCAAATATATTGATATCATCTATCGTCTCTGGAGATGCTTGACAGATAAAATAGATGGTCTGGGAAAACGCGGGTAAATTCTTTTCCCATAACGACGTGACAAACTCAGTCATTGGAGAGAAAAAATCATTTCTCCAACTCCGAGTTATCTTTTGACAGGAGACAATAATATGTGTGAAGGAAATGTCAAATCAAATAGTTGTGTCTCATGCTACTTCTTTTATGCATTTTTTCCATTTCCCAAAGCGAGTGATTATGGCTCTCCACGATTTCTCTCTTGTGTGTTTAATTATTGTTCTTTTACTATGACCAAAGTTCTGCCATGCATTATCACAATCACTATAACTAGTTTATTAACGGAGCACCTTCTTCCTATGCCTACACTGACGACGAGTCACATCAATTCACAGTTTAGGTATAACCGTAAGTTATATGCTAGCAGTTCCTTCTTTTCGCACTTTTCTCTTGTGAAAGACCCTATGCGATTGTTGCCGGGAATTCACTATCTTTTAGAGCTGTTTCGTAGTCTTTCTTAGCTTTGTTAAATATGGTTTTATTGCAAGAATTGTCTGAAAATTTGCGGTCAATCGATTTTGGTATCTGTTTGATTATCACAGGCAGGTGATTGGAGGATGCGTGTATGTACAGTAGTTTGTCATTGGGTTTTCTTAGGTTGAAGGTAACATCTAGAAAACCTACTTCGTTTAGTTTTGTTTTTATATCTATGTCGAATCCATTAGGTTTAAAAAAAAAAAATTATTATTGCTTTTCTTGTTCTGTCTGTGTTTTGTTTGTTGTAGTTTCTTACGATTATAAGACCGTCGTCTCTGTAGAGTCCTGTATCATCTTTATCTATTAATTCGCTTAGTTCATGTAGTATATATATATACCTATGATTTCGCAGGTCTCTGCACCGTCAAAGCTTACCATTGTAGTGTCAAAGATCCCTTCTTTCGTTACCCATGCTTCTTCATTGTGGAATAGTAGTGATTTACAGGAGTGTTTAAGGATATTGATTTCGTTTGTGTTTATTTTTATTTGTTCCTGGGCTAACGTGATGGCCTTATCTAGCATGGCTTCTGTTATGGATGGCTAAAATTATTTGATGTCGAATTGTATAAATTGGCAATTATGTTTGTTATTTATATTGTGGAACCAGTCAATAGTTGCTTTTGAGTTTTTCCACTTATTTACTCCGAACTTCTTCCTTAGTTCAGAATTAATTATTTCTAGTATCGTTTTGCTTATTTTAACTAGTTCACTTTTAGTTGGGTTTATGAGTCTGCATGCAACGCCTTTATCCACTGTGTCCTTGAGGACCCATGGCACTGTTGGTTAGATCTAGTGACAGGAACCAAAGAGTTTGAGTTCAATACCCGATTAAGGCAGTTGAGAACTTTCACAGGGAAAATTAACAGGAGATAACTGATAACTGACATCATTATAAACATTGCACGAGAAACTAGAACAATCTACTCCAGTAAGCGAAATAAAGGGTTCAGTTCGACATTCCAACCACCTGAAGAAGGTCGAAACGTACAACGGCCGAAACGTTGTAATAAATATGACGACAAAGACGAGGACAATAGTCCGAATAATGTAAATAGTGTACATAATACCTCATCTCAGAAATATAGACAGATACTTAAAGGCTGAAACGTTGTAATAAATATGGCGACAAAGATGACGACAATAGTCCGAATAATGTAAACAGTGTACATAATACCTCATCTCAGAAATATAGATAGATACTGAAGGTCCAAAATGTTGTAATAAATATGGCGACAAAGATGACGACAATAGTCCGAATAATGTAAATAGTGTACATAATACCTCATCTCAGAAATATAGACACACTGAAGGTCCGAAACGTTGTAATAAATATGGCGACAAAGATGGCGACAATAGTCCGAATAATGTAAATAGTGTACATAATACCTAATCTCAGAAATATAGACAGATACTGAAGGTCCGAAACGTTGTAATAAATATGGCGACAAAGATGGGGACAATAGTCCGAATAATGTAAATAGTGTACATAATACCTCATCTCAGAAATATAGACAGGTACTTAAAGGTTGAAACGTTGTAATAAATATGGCGACAAAGATGTGGTCAATAGTCCGAATTATGTAAATAGTGTACATAATATCTCATCTTAGAAATATAGACAGATACTTAAAGGCTGAAACGTTGTAATAAATATGGCGACAAAGATGAGGACAATAGTCCGAATAATGTAAATAGTGTACATAATACCTCATCTCAGAAATATAGACGGATACGTTCACATCAGTGATCATTCAATCATTCAGAATAGCAATGTACATTCTAGTATTGTCGCTGACGTTAGCTTTCACGTTTTTATAAATTATTCTCAGCGCGTAAATTAGACTAATTCTTACCTCTCTCGACATCTGTGTATGTATGTATGTATGTATGTATGTATGTATGTATGTATGTATGTATGTATGTATGTATGGGCGAGTGATTAGAACGTTCGCATTCTGATCATGAGACCCGTGTTCGAATCGCACCATGGTCGATTTGTGAGGAAGGAGATACCACGTGTATGGATTTCAGGCATTTTGTGATTGAATTTTGATTGATATTGGATAGACGGCACCCTGGTGTGCCTTCGATAGCTTTGCTAGCACGAAGGCTTGAACGTGCTGGCCTTGTTCAAATTGTTGATCATGCTCGATAACGCGCTCTTTCCCAGAAACTCTAAACAGTTGCAGTATAAACACAATTAAATAATCACAAATGCGCCTGAGCAAGCGTCTATAATAGGGATTCGCTAGCCGACCTAGTAGACGCTTATCCTCAAATACGAGTGGCCAGCTATATATGTGTCTGTCTATCTATCTATCTATCTTAATTCTAACTTTATTAATCGGCTGCTGAACAAAATGAAACCTGAAAAAATTATTCCTAAATGATTCTAACTCTCCTGAAAGCACTGCTGTTATTTTGGCAAATAAAACGTGCGGATATCGCTCGGATAAGCGCCATGTCTGTTCGCTTTAAAAGTGGAGATCGTATATTAAAATCTCGTGTTTTCTGAAATGGCAAAGTTGCTCAGAGTTCGGCCATTGCAGACACATCTGGATCGATATTCGTTCTGTTAAATTGGCGCCACATTTAACCTCGCTGTCTGATGAAAACGCGCCCGTTTAATGATATAACATTAGAAGCGATGAGAAAAACGGAAGAAAAACAATTTGTAGTAGAACTAGAAGAAGCATATAAACGTGCGTGTCGAAGATTAGTTTATCAACATATCACTGTAAGTGTCCCTCTCTGAGGCTCGAACTCACAACGCGTCTTCCCACATGATGAATCGATCAGTCTTTATCTGCTCATATCTCACGTTGTTGATATATTAAACTCATGTAAAATAATAGATAGTGAGCAAGAACAGTAAAATCGCAAACGGACAATTAAATATTTTTGGAACATTTTCCATGTGATATGCGTTATAACTCTTCTGAAACTAGACAGTCTCAGAATTTCAGGAATGGTTCAACATTGTCCTAACTCCAGGTATTTGTCAAGTTGTGATCGTTTGAATTTAATCAAAACTATTACATCTTTAATCATATATTTGTAGATGGTCGCTGTCGTAGAGTTGTTTTTTTTTCTGCAGCGTTTTGATAGAAAAGTCTTTGATAATCTTCTTGAAGAGAAGTGAGAGAGAGAGATTTAACATTGACTCCTCAGAAAAGGCCGATAACATTTGGACCCTGAAGTTTGAAACCATAAAATCCATTTAAATTTACAAAATCTTTTTACTTGTTTTTGTCTTTGATCACAGAACCTCGAATAGCACAAACAAGAAAATGTGTTTGTGTGAGAGAAAATCTTTCTCTTTTTCAGTGTAAATTCATAAATATGAAACCAAATTAAATCTGAAAACTGTAAGAAAATTGTCCTTGGGAAGATATTTAAAACGTACTCCTTTCCTTACATACACTAAATTGATCATTAACCGTTTTTGACAAGAGTATCTGCCGAGCATCAAATATCAGATTTCGACATAACCTTCCATATATTTATCAGAATATCATGGCCGACACACCGGTTCCTATGATTTTGTGACTGAACCCACCCCACCACCACCAAAGAAGTCTCAATGAAATAAATGCTGAACCTATACTCATATTTAAAAAAAAAAATTAAATTTTGTGTTAATATCCTTAAGTACAAATAATATTAATACATTTCGATAATTCAGTTGAAAATCGTTCAGATCGTTCACGAATATAACCTTGACCCTATTTTGCGGCCTATTGGGCCTGCTGTGCCTGCCATGGTTCCTAAGTTGGTAATAATGTTAAACGAATTAGTCTAGTAGATCTTTACAACTATGTAATGATTTATAGAACGGTGGCCTGCACGTGTTGATTTATGTTAGATTAGGTTAAACTTAACAGAATGTTATGTGCGTCATACCAACGCAATCATACTAAATATTAATTAATAAATGTTGAAAAAAAGTTTTCTATATCACAACATATGGGCTATGATAAATTCTTCTGTGAGGGAATCATCATTTACAGGTATGTCTCTGAACTTAAATTTTTGCATATTTCTAGTAGGACATCGATAAGTGTTAAATAATTAAAATTGTGAATGAATATTATATTCAGGTATCACTTACAACCTTTTGCAAATGAATTGAAACAACTGCTTTAGTTTCTTTTCTTTCACCATACGGTCAGTTTTAGACCCACTGGATTGATACGGTTTAATAGATTTCTATTTTTTCCTCATTTTAGGTCATCTGCAGTGGTGTGCAGTAATACGAATCTATATGATGGAATTTATTTGGCCTTGGAAAATATTGCATCATCCGATTTTTTACACGCTTAGACACTATAGTCTCGTCTGTCGGCCATATTCTTCGATAGGCGTTACTCCAAGAAAGCGTACAAAAATTGTAACACAGCACGAACACACTGGCAAGCCTTACCATTGACAAAATCAACGTACTATAGACTGACCCGGAAAATCTGATTTAAATTCAATCGAGAATATGTGGTCAATCTGCAAGGAACAACTTCGTGGAATGGGCGTCTGTCAATTATGTGCCGTGCGTGATACACGCTTAGGCGATCATGTATTGAAAGATACATGACTGACGAAGCAGATTTTTCCCACAGTAGACTGCCATTTATTTTTGCGGTAGACCAGTTGCCATCCAAGTCTATAGAACTCAGTCTGTCCTGCTATTTACCCATAACTGGGGGAGAAGAGGAGGATTCATACCTTTCCCAAGGGTATTAGCACGTAAATAAATGTAATGGATTCGACTGGAATGGACATACAAAGTACTAATATCTTCACTGGGTCAGGTCTCATTGAAAAAATAAGAAACAATTTAAATAATAACGGAATTATACGTTTTGATTCAATTAATTTGCACAAGGGTTTATGTAAATTTAAGCATCTATTTATTTCATATGTAATATTTTTAGTAGTTCCTCTTGTTACAATTTTTGGATACATTATGTACTAGTGAGTTAGACCAAATGACTTGACTCACTTTATAGTCCACCAATGGAAGGTTAACCAATCAGAAGACGTAGAATATTCAATCCGTCATCTATAAAGGCGGCCATTTTGTTTACTCTATCCGAATGTCCAGTGCCAACTTGTCAGGCGAAGAGGAACAGAAGGAAGAACTACTGAACTACGCTTTGCTACTTTACCGGGATATCCACTGCTAACCTGAACTACGCTTCCCTACTGTCTTCGAAATATTCACTGCTAACCTCTGGATTCTATACTCAAAGACGACCGTCATCATGAACAACACCTCTTTCCCTAAAGATTGATAGTAACCTCCCGGAAAGCAACGTGATTGGGCGTTCTTGGTTTTGCGTCTTCTCCTGACACGAAGTGAAACAATTATATTAAATGAATTGCTGAGTCTGTTTCTCGGAGTCTCCGTTCACGATATTGTGCTAGGCATTTTTTTTGTCCTCGCCAGAATCTATTTTTTACATTTATAAGTAAAGTATTCGTCCCCGCACCGAAGATTACTGTCACATGTGGTCTGGTGCGTCTGCTCTGTGTCTAGCGATTATTCACAAAATCGAAAGAACAACTAGTAACTTTATCTGTCTTGACCTGACATCTCTGTTTCAGTCACTTTCCCATTGACATAACGTTGCTACCCTTTGTCGCTACCATAAATATCTTGACGGTAATTGTCCTAATAAGCTTTCCTCATTTGTACGTCAACTTTATGAATTTAAGCAAAATACTAGATTGGCAACTAGGTCTCATAATTTCACTTTTTAACATGTTAAATTTTATTATTGAAAAGTACAGTAAAACTTAATCCCTTGTTTCACATTTATAAAAGAATCCTGAACTGAAATATCGCAAACCTAACTTGACCTTTCTAAATTCCCACTGGTTTTAAGAGCAAATAGATAAAAGTATGTTTTAATACGATAGATAACATGTATTTTTTTTTTTTTATTTAGGGAAAATTCCAGTGACTATAGAGTAATTGTAGATTATTTGCAAATGTTTTACTGCGAGTGTATATTTATCAACATATGCAGAAATGGCTAAAGCCTTGTCTGTAAAAATCGTGTGTAGAAAGCAAGAGAAAGGAAGCCATTTTTTGGCATTATTGCGTTCCCAATATAATCCGTTAACTTAAAATAAATTACAGCTAATCGCCTCTGGTTATTTGTTTAACATCAGAAACAAAATTGCTTGCTTATTAAGAACTACAATCACCCAAGGGAGACTAATCTTCCTTTTAATTACGTCTTCACGAAAGAAAAATCGCCAAAGGATATTATGAATCATTAGGCTTTGGCAAGATTGAAAAAAGAAATGAAAAATAAAATATAAACGCAAACAAAATCAACTATCAAACAAAAATACTATTTAACTCTCGAACGTTTAACTTGGGTCGTTTTTTTTCATCCTAAAATAATATTATTGCACAGCTATTTGTTTAAAAAGAAAAGTTTTCTAAAGTTTTAACCAAATCATATAAAAATTGTATTAGGGATATAAAAATACAATTTTTTTAAATATATATAAATATATACAAAATATATTAAAACAAAGGGACAGGATAATAATAATAATAATAATAATAATAATAATAATAATATATATATATATATATATATATATATATATATATATATATATATATATATATACAAACAAGTGTAAAGTAAGTTAATTCTAATGTCCAAGCATTACATTTTAAAGTGTTCAATACAGAACAGAGATTAATTAAACAAAAAATAGAACCTCAGTTACAAATATTTTTTGAAATTAAAGATGAAAACAAAACACCTAACGTAAAATGTAAAATACTTACAAAAAATAGAGCTGCTAAAATCTTGAAATGTTCCCCATGTCTTAATGAAAAGTTGGGAATAGTTAACTTCCTGGATAAGAAATCTTTATTAAATCAAAGAAGCAAGCGCTATATATATATATATATATATATATAGAGAGAGAGAGAGCGAGAGATAAACGAATAGATGTCAACTTAACAATCAATAAGAAAAAAGTTTAGGAAAATAAAAAAAGATTACTAAATATAAAATGGACAACTTTTTTAATGTACTTTCTATGAGTTTTTTTCCAATCGACTCTTTCATAGAAAATACCCAAAACTCCAACAAACTTCAAATTAAATTCTTCGTAGATTGTTTAGACATTTAGATTTATATCAAACTTTAACCCCCAAATATACCCTTTAAAGTAATGCGAATTAACAGCGTCTAAGAATTTGAGTGAAACCTGCCCTCGTGGAATTTAATTTATTATGGTTTGTTGTAGCTTCTTCCTTTAATGTCGGTCTTCTCCCTCACCCCTTACCCATCTATATCTAGATATAACACGCGTTAAGTTTAAGCGACATCTAGCCTACACAGAGTGGGGTTAAGGATAAGGAATTGAAATGGTACATCTAACTCACTCATATTTTCTCTCCCACCTCACTTCGTTGATTTTACATATGCTTCATGCGGTCCGTCAAAAATGTGTGAATTTCTTTTCATTTTTCATTTCAACCTTTGGAAGTAAAGTCTGCTGATCCAGAGCCCTGTTAAAGGGGTTGTGGTGAAATAACTTATTACATGGAACCTTAAAGTGGTCTGTTTTTATTAAAAAATATCTGCTCTGAATTTACATTGAGCTCTCTGGATATCATCCTCCCATGGGTCTTCCCATACGGATTACCTAGTTTTGCATAAACTATATATATATATATATATATATATATATATATATATATATATATATATATATATATTTGAGTGGTTAAAACGTTACGAGTGGTTATAAGGTTCGCATTCTGACCACGTGACTCGGGTTCGAATCTCACCATGGTTGATTTGTCAGGAAGAAGACTTCTTGATGTTATCGGACAAGGAAGGTTCGATCCCAGCGTACGGTACATTTGGAAAGTGCTTGAAAACCATACGACAGACAGTGAAATTGCGTAAACGGAACCTGGCCCAAAGTCATAAGTCATCGTGGCCGAGGCTTTAAGCGTGCTGACCTTGTGCAAATTGTTGGTCACGCTATATAAGACTCTCTTTCCCAGAAACTCTAACTAAAGTCTGCTCAGCAAAGATGATGAATAAACCACAGGTGGGTTGTGTTGGTGTTGAGCAAACAAAAATGTGCCTGAGCGAGCGTCTGCAATAGATCTGATTGCTTAGTCACCCTAGAAAACGGGTATCCTAGAATACGAGTGGCGAGCTAAACCCCCCCATATATATATATATATATATATATTCTTCTTATGTGCGTTGATATATATAAATCTGTAAATCAACCATTCGCGCTTGCATGGAATACTGATGTCATATATGATCTGGATCCCCCGTTGTTCGTCTTAAGGTCCTTGACAAAAATATAGAGACAGATATGCAATGTCATTGGCCCTGATCTGGCATCTCGTTTACAGTAGCTCTCTCACAGACGTTCTGTCGCTTCCCTCTGTCTTTTCTACAAATATTTTCACGGCAACTGCTCCGACGAACTTCTTTCGCCGATTCCCAAACTGCAAGAATTTAAACGTGATACTAAGATACTAGGGTGGCATCTCATTCGACACTCTTTCACTGTCAAAACAGTTAAATGTAGCCGTCTCTTCTACTCCAATAGCTTCATGTCGCGTACTTCCCGTCTGTAGAACCCCCTTCCTCATAAACGGCTTCCCTATTAGCTATAATCTTTAAATATTCAAATGCAATGGCGATCGATATATCCAGATGCCTTGATCAATTCCCGGTCCTTCTCTTCAGCCTTTCCTCTATCTCGCGTCTATACTATTGCCAACAATCTCTGTAACCCCATGGGTGCTAGTGACACTCACGATTTGCTTGTGGTGAAATGCTTGAAAAAAAACTCTATCTATAAAAGGCAGGATGTGTGTGTGTGTGTGTGTGTGTGTGTGTAACGAATGCACGGCCGCAATTTTCGACGGATTTGCAACCAAAGTTAGCGGTAAGGCCAACACCGACTTTGCATTTCCCAACTCCCATCGATAGTGAAATAATCGATTTTTTCATGCTTCTACGGCAGTTTTCATGTAGTTTGCGGCCATCTTCTACTGACCACGAATAGGCAGGAAGATTCTATTTTCCAGCGTGAGAGCCAACAGCTGACTGACACGAATGTTAACTAGCATGCTAGCATGCAAACAAAATAGATAGCTGCATTCGTCACAAGTGGGAAAAATTTAAATCTGCATGGCACTTTACTCCAGTTGGCTCATTCGTTTGCTTAAACTCAACGTTGATTCTGATTCTGCAGAACTGGGTTGTGTGTGAAAAAGTATTTGTTGTTAACATTCTTTTTCATTCGGTTTTTCCAGTTACGAGTCATTTTTTAAAGCTGATCATTTTGTGTTCATTTTGTTTAGTTCTTTTTTCGTAACAGATTTAATGTTTAGTATAGAGCTTAGAAAAATTCGCAGTGTGAGATAGGAAAGAAGTAAGGCATGTAGCAACATCAGCACGGCAAAGAGCAATCCTTTAAAGGCAAGGAAGGGCAAAAATATTTTAAGTCAAGTGATAGCGATTGCTGTATGAGTCGTACGATTTTTGAATCAAGCACGGGCAACGCCAGGCCATGCTCCTAGTATATATATTTAATCGTATATATTTAATAGTATATATTTATTTAATGAAACGTATATATATATATATATATATATATATATATATATATATATATATATATATAAAAAATAGATAATAAAATTACAAAAAAATAATGGAAGTATATATAATAAAAAAAGAAAAAAAATCTAATCTTGATAATATTAGTTATGAACACGGCCACAATGTGCTGACTGTGCTCAGCAGTTAATATATTGTTAAAAGAAAACTATGCATATTCAGATAGGATAACAAAAATGCTTTATAACCGCTAATAGATTTTCCGGAAGCGTTTGGATCCACAGACCATTTGAACAGATCTTTCACACTCTATGTCCCAAAAAAGAATCACGTGTAAAATAAATCGCAGTGCCTTGCCGGTTGTCTTCAATGGAAACTGTATAAAAAAGGAATTGCTGCACAAATACACAATTACATCTTATATATAAAGTACAGAGTACGTATGTTTGTGCGTGCGTGTGTGTGTGTCCAAGCAACTTCTCCGCTTCCACTGGTTTGATTTCAATGATTCTTAGCTCATTCAAAAGTCCTAGTAGCGCAGGGAACGATTTTCCTTGAGCTCAGATTCATGGTTGCCAGATCATGCGAGGTTAAAAATATATATTAATATATTATACTAGCCATTATCGTAGCATTCATGGTTCAAGGGGAGTATTATTTTCCTTTTGTATCCAAAATTGCAGCTAGCATAAAAATTTTAATATAGATTAAAAGACGCTCTATCGGACGGCATTTAAGCTAGTTCCTGTGGAGTAGTCTTTGTTTCACCATCATCGCAATAGCTAGGGGGTAGTAGACGCGATAGGCATCAATAAACTACAAAGGAACTCAAAGTTGATCGCTTCATTTAAGTATTGAAATAATGTTTAAGCTTCCCTTTTAAAAGTTCAACGATAATTCTTCTGCTGTTACTTAATTTAAAGACAATTTGATGTACGTAGATCCTTATTTTCCGTGCAAACAATTATGTTTATGTTATGCCATAGTACCTATTCTATTGTAATGGACTCTCCCATAGATAATAAGTAGGAGTAGCAGTGGCAAGTCTGGTAGAATGGTGTTGAACGCGTCAGTCGAGATTCGGACATTTGAAGTACCAACCATCACAACTAGATTACTGCGCCATTGAATCTTATTTTCCAAGTTCCTAACGTTTTGTACGTCGGACCTAATTTAGGACGACTTATTGGAAATACAAGCCTCCACTGTGAAAATACTCCACAGCAGTTTATTTCATGGGTGACAGAACAGGGGACAATTTATAAAATAAAATTAATATAGAAAAATAGAAATTGGAGTTAGTTATACATCGGACATTTGAAGAGTTAGAGAAACAGAGTTAGCTAATTAAATAAAACCTACAATATGCATTCTATACGAATAAATGCAAAATCGGAGTTTAATCTTCCCTCGAATTCTGAGATCAAAATTCCCCAGCTCTACTTTATAGTACCTTGTACGCTCAAAGCTCATTATCTATATTTTATATTATCTAATTCTAGGCAATGTCACTCTCCAGGTTTAACTAATTTGCATATTAAATGTTTATTTCATTAATTAACTGTCTTTCATTACTGTTCTTTTATTCGAGGATTGTTTTCATTTTTATATCGAAAATAGTTTTTTTTTTTAGAAATATCGTCTTATATAATGCGGAAAAGTGTTTGAAATTTGCATTTTACTTGGCATTCAATAAGCTTGCATCTATTTGTAAAACTTCCCTTAACAATAACAAGCCGATTTATGAATGAGATATTCATTTAAAATTTTTGTCTCAAAGATTTCAAGTAGTGAATATATATTTGCGAAGCAATAGCGAGCGGATGAAGCCTGCTGGTACATATATATATATATATATATATATATATATATATATATATATATATATATATATATATATATATATGAGGGAGAAATAACTACGACATTATACCATGTAGGCACATAAACTTATGCGAGCGTAGGAACGCGCCCACACGCACGTATACAGTGTACACACATTTGAAAATACACAAAGTGCATCTATAAAAGGAAATCGAGAAAATGCTCAACTGCTGATATCCACTGACGAGTGGGGGGATTGATTGCAACAGGGTCCAACTACGAAGCACTAGAGTTGGGATTCTCAAGGTAACACAAATCAGCTAAGTGACAAATTTTATATTTGTAATTTATTCTCTTTCTGTGTTTCTCTCTCTCTCGCACATTCTCTCCATTTCTCTCTCTCTCTCTCTCGATATATATTATTCACCGTAATGTTGTGGATCAATAAACATATATAAAAAAATAAATGGGAGGGCTAACTTATTATTTTCCCTCTATTTTTAATGCACAACCGATGACAAAACATGTGAATATATGCACAGGGACTGAAAAAAGGAGAAAGATGAAGAACACTTCTCGAGAACCTGTATTATAAATCCCAGGATGATTATATTTAGATCCATCATTCTTTTCCTCTGATAAAAGAAAATTTTAGGCCTAGTAATCCTGTCCTTGGTTGTAAATGTCTAACCTGGTGGCACTAAAGAATGAAACTCCTCTGAACATTTCCCTGGAAGTAATCATAGAGTAAAAATAGTTTTGCAACTTTCCGACTATTGGGAAACAGGTTGTACGGTGGAAAATAAGTCATCTCCCAAAAGGACGCGGAAACGATTTTGATCTCTATCTAGACTGGAACGTAACGATTTGAAAACTTCAGCTCAGATATGGTAGAACTATTCAAATTTTGCCCTGATCTGACTCGTGTAGGAAGAAAATAAGTAACTACCGACACCAAGGTTCGAACGTGACACTCTCGACTTATGTATATGTTTTCCGCCAGGTGTATAAATATCGGTGTTAGTTGACTATTGAGTGGAACTATCCAATGGAATTAGTGTAAATTACCGTGCGTTGATTTGGGTTTTGATTTATGATTTACCGGACGTTAAACCGAGCCGCGCTACTTACAAGGTATTCACTGAAATGGTTAATTATCTTTTGTTGAATATTTTACATCTTTGTTCTTGTTAAATAAGTATTTTCCGGTTGTAATTAAATACTGTTTTACTTAACATTGAAGTCTTAAGTTATACTTAATAATTAATGGCCACATTACGTCACATAAGAAGGATCTAAGAACATTCCGGACTGATAAATCGAAAAAGACAATTTTCCAAGCAGGTTTTGCGATTGAATGTATACGAGGTATAATATCGGGACTATCATTGTGCTAATCGACCTAGAGTACCGAAAGTGAAGTCATTTGGTACAGATTGGCCTTCAGCTCTATTACGCATACCAACTTTAAACAATCACCTTCGTTATTTATAGCAATGCATGGAAGAATAGTATGTTCGTCTTACAAAACCACAGAGGTCCCATCATTAACCATAAATTTTCCAGATTTTTTTTGTCAAGAAAATTTCCGGAAGCACTATATTTCTAAGATTTTATCACTTGTGACTTTCTCCGATTCAAAAATCAAATCCTACTTGAAAAGAAAAACATTTCCAGACATCGAAGAAATACAAATGAATACAATGAGGCGGCTCCTTGCTGTTCCCAAAAAAGGAGTTCTAGGAATGTTTTCATCCATGGAAATGAGGCTAAATAATGTGTGTGGCTTCAGAAGGGGAATACTTCAAAGGATAGTAATTTTTTTTAAGCTTTTCCCCCCAAGCAAGGCGGGAAGCCACTAGGACGCAAGGGGTTACAGAAGATTTGGAGCAAGATCAGATAGGAGTGATAGAAGAAAGGATGAGGATAGTGTATAGATCAAGGCAACTGGAAATGTCGATTGACATTACATTTGAATAGTTGGAGATTATAGCTCTCAGGGAAACTGGAATAGGGAAGGGAGTTCCACAGGCGAGAGGTGCGAGGCATGAAGCTATTTGAGTAGAAGAAACGGCTACATTTAGTAGGGCGCTTGAACTCATGAAGTCTGGGAACCAGCGAATGCAGCTCCTCGGAGCAATTACCATGAAAGTATTTGTAAAAAAAAGACAGAGAGAGGCGACAGAGCGTCTGTGAGAGAGCGACTGTAGACGAGATGACAGAACAGGGCCAATTATATTGCATACCCGCCTTTGGATCTTATCAAGAACCCCGAGGCAAACAGAAGGGACTCCAGACATATGGCAGCAATACTCCATGTAAGGGCGAATTGGTGATTTGTAGATCTGGAGGATCGATTCCGGGGAGAAAAATATCCTGGCGCGGCACAGGGAGCCAACTTTTCTTGCGGTGGATGAAGCAATTGATGCTGAATTGATATATTTTGTAGTTTTTTTTCATACCACAAGTTCCAATACTTTTTGTCCAGACCTTGTTTATGATTTCCACGAAGACTGGAATGAAATGGAGTCCCATTAAATGTAGAATGCAAAGGATATTACTGAATTACAAACGTTTTTCGTGATTGAAGTAAATTAATTATCTGTTAGGTGGTGATGAAAACTTTCTCTCCCATTGTTAAAGCAAGGTAAATGAAGAGATTCATTGACGGGCTCTAAATATCTTCAGTTGTTATATTCAGTAAGTTAGCATAGTGAACTAGTTGCCTATGTGTTAATTGCAAATCTCACTGTGTTCGCTGATCTTGTGCCAGACTTCTATAAATATAGCTAATTTGATTTTTGGATAGCGCCAATGCCCAGACAAAAAAGGTACGCCACCTCAGGATCCTTATCATATATAGAAAGTTTTCCTTACAATTAGTTGGGTTTGAGAATGTGTTATCCACTGATTGCCTTGACATGATTAAATTTAGTATCATCTGGAAGAGGCAGCTGAAATTTCTGGGACACTTTATGAGATAGGAGAGCTTGGAGAATCTGATACTCACAGGTCAAATAGAGGGAAAGAGAGACAAGGTAAAACAACGCATGACATAACGGGCGTAAGCAAGTGGATGACAGAACATAGCCTGGAGGAAGTAGCAAAGGGACACAACTCATTGTGAGATCCAAGGGATAGGGATGAAGTGGAGAGCCATGATCGCCTACGTCCTGAAGGGACACGGCACATAAAAATAAAGAACAACACAACGTTTCAGTAAATTGAACAAAACGCATTTCGTTCCAGACGTGATATCTATCTGTTAAGGTAGGGATCAAAGTGAGAAAGTGGTTAACGAGCTAATGAGGATGACCTTTAAAAAACACGAAACACTAATTCTTGGGCAGTGGCTTTAGATATGTCGAAGGCATTTGACATAGTTTGGCATCACTACGGCATCTCAAGCCGAATGTGTGATTTAACCCAATCGTTCTTAACAAATTATGTAATGAAATTCGTGGTGAACGGCTATGCTTGTAGATCCTTTCACATTAGTGTGAGGTTTCTCAAAGGGATCTATCTTTTTACCTACGTTATTTCATCATCATCATCGTCATCAACATCCTTCCCGGTACCATCAGTTTCCAACGAGATCTTTATGCTGACAACTAAACTATTCCGTCTTTTTTTAATAGTAATTCTCACAGTTCCAACAAAGTAAAACTGGCAGCGTCTCTTGAAAACGACTTCCAATCAGTTGTTAACTAAGGCAAGAAATGACTTAAAATTTTGACACCT
Organism: Acanthosepion pharaonis; assembly: GCA_903632075.3. NCBI lineage: Eukaryota > Metazoa > Mollusca > Cephalopoda > Sepiida > Sepiidae > Acanthosepion > Acanthosepion pharaonis. The sequence goes on along the minus strand of CAHIKZ030000102.1, from coordinate 403,850 downwards.
TTAAAACGAAACTGCTATATCAAAATAGAAAATAGGCTTTGACTTCCATCAGCATGGATGATTCTAACCGCCAAGAGACCAACTCCTTCCCGCTTCTTGGTCTTACGTTTGTCCATGACACGAAGTGTATTGATTACATTGAAACAATTGCTAGGTATGCTGCCAGGAAGGTTAGTTCACACTGTCGTACCAGACAATTCTTCTCGCCAGAATCCATATTAAGCATTTATAAATTTAGTATTCATCCGGGCATTTCTGGCATATCTGAACTAGTATACCAACTGAATATCTCAAGATTTCCGTTAAAATACAAAGAAGTATCTGCAATGCTATCGATGTTGACTTGACATCTCGACTTCAGTGACATTCCCACTGCAATGACGTGGGTTTCCTTTGTCATTTCGATAAAGATGTTTATAATAATTATTCTGAGATCCCCTCTTTGGCACTTGACCGCATGAATTTGTCAAATAGTTCTCAGCGTTTTATTGTTGAAATTGCTATATGCACTCTCATTCTCTTCCTTTTTCAAGGCTTGCGACCATATCTACGTTGGAACACCGGTAGCCATTCGTTCACCGAAGTGAAGCAAAGTTGAGCCAGCTTAGAACCTTGAGGGATAATCGCTGTAAACTTGCGTGTGCGGGTGGTGTATTGGATAACAGTTCGGAATTGTTAACTGGAGAACCGAGTTCCAATTTCAGTTGGATTCGTTACATTAACTTACGCGCAAATACCCTTGGGAAAATTAAGAATCTGTCTCTCCCTAACTGCTATAGGTTAATTAGTAAGCCTTCTGTCACTAATTTTCTCTTGTCACTTCCCACCATCCAAAAAATGTCATACAATCTAAAAATATATTCTAGCTTTCAATGACCCGCAAGAATTTTGATGAATCGTAAAAACGAATCAGTCAATCACTCTTTCACTGTAAGTAAACCTGGCGTCTTTGTAGCATTATCAATTTGCTTAGGGTGAAATCATTAAAAAAATACCTCGATGTATGATTCAGTTATAACAGATTTAGTATTAGAGAAGACGTTGGAGAAACGATAGGTTATGCTAAGAGTAATTTTTCCCAGCACTGTATAAATAAATAAAAAACAAAAAACAAACAAACAAATTATTGACCTGAAAACACTCATGTTCTTAAATAGCTGCGTCAAATCTAGACTTTCATATGGATGTCATGCATAGAATCCGGCTCGCTCAGAAATGCTTAATCTATCATCTGCATGTAACCGATTTCTCAGATCAATGATTAAAAATGGCTTCAACGAATAAATCCTAAGTCTTAAAGAAGACTGGCACTACAGAATCATAAAGAGCTTTACAAAGGATAAAATACAG
>CAHIKZ030000102.1:370000-397500 GCA_903632075.3 Acanthosepion pharaonis | reverse complement strand
ATGTATGTATTTTGTAAAACATCTTTTGCTCTTGGTAACCCGTACGTGATATCGGTGTGTAACTCGAACGCTATCCTGCTACATTTATGTGCTAACCAAGATGGAAAGGAAATCACGTATATAAAATTGTGATATTAGAAGAGAAAAAAATTTTGATATTAGAAGAGGAAAATTCCACTTATAAATCTCGGAAAACGACAAGAAAATGCCTTGATAAACATCTGATCCCCCCCCCACCAAAAAAAAACCGGCTTAAAATCTTATAATCGTGCTTCCAAGTTTTTCTTTCCTATTCGAGATTATGAAGTAAGTAATTTCCCCTGATGATGATAACATTTCGAAAAAAAATATCAACAAATAGCAAAAGAACAAAATCACCAAAAACACTTGGAGCAACTGAATCTTATTTTTTTGTGCTTTCGCACTATTTTCTTTACACTTGATGCTAAACTGTCCAAATATTCATCTTCTATGTGTCGTGTCCCTTCAGGACGTGGGCTATCATGGCTCCTGACGATTTCCTATTCTTTGTAGCTCTTAGTTAATTTTATCTTTTTTCTGTCTCTCTTAATCTTTCTTCTGCTATTCGTTTACACAAGCTAGTTAGGTGTGATATACTTTTCTTTCCTCTCTCCCTGTTGCATTCAATATACTCTGCGAAGGACCCTGAATATATTTTCCAAATATTAAAAAAAGATATAATTTTGTTTAAATCAATTATAATGGTTCCCTGTGGCGTGGCAGCAAATGTTCTGCGTGATATCGACCGATGTATGTGCACTTATGTTTTAGAAAATATGCGAACGCATTTGATATGTTACGGTACAAGTATCTATTTAAACTGCTGGAAAAAATATTTTGGAAATATGTTAGAATAATCCCCAGCTGATATTAGGAGAAAACTGCCTGCGTACAGATAAAAAATAAATTGATTAGTTATACAAAAATTGGAAGGGGTTTTAGACATGATGCGTCTCCTCCACAGTTTTATTCGAACGACGCGATCCCAAGGGAAATGGAGACCCTACCAGGGTTTATTATCGATGGGCGTAGTCTTAAAAATATACAGTACGTAGATGAAAGTGTGCTGACTTCCGACTCGACAAGGAAACTACAGGTCATTTTAGACCGAAAACGAGAAAAAAAATGAGTAACCATCAACTACAAGAAGACAAAAGTAGGGACATCCGCAAGAGTAAAATCCCAAGATGCGAGTTACGAATTGGAGATGAGAAGCAAGTGTAGAATTTCAGATATCTAGAAAATGTGACACAGAGATCCGAACAGGCATTGGACTAGCGGTAGAAGCAATTCAAAAGCTAAGTAATGTTCTGAGGAACGGAAAAAATAATTAGAAACAAAAAATAGAGCTTTATGTTACCCATCTTCTTATATGGCCTTGAGTACTAGACAATTTCCCCACGCTTAAGTAGAAAATTGGCGGCAACTGAAATGGGGTCATACAGAAGGGTACTGAGCATAAAACAAATAAATAAACAACGATGAAGACTTAAAGAAAATGACAACAAAAATGACTCTTCTATTCAGAAAAAAGATAGCTGAAGTTCCTTGCACAGAGAATGAGGAAAGAGGGCTCAGCAAACTTAACCCTCACAGGACATATTGAGGGAAACAGACATAAAGGAAGACGTGAGACGAGTTTGTGTGAATGGATGCCGGAACGCAGGTGGGGAGTCATAGCAATGTGAGAAAAAACTGCTAAGGGTCACTGTAGATAGGAAGTTGTGGAGATCCATAATCACCAATGTCCCGAAGTGACGCGGCGAATAGAAGAAGAAGAAAAAAGAAAAGGATCAATCGCTCGTCCAACCAACGATAATATTACTTACCTACTGCTACTGGCTTGTCTTTTACACTAGGCATTTACTCTGTCTCCCCACTAAGATGAGTTGTGAAACAAGGTCAGTTTTTAAGGTGGGGCTGTCTTTTACAATCGAATGGAGAGTAGTTGTAAGTATACACTCGGCTAATTTCGTTTACTTGTGATTGGCATAGAATTATCATTTTTCCAATGCTAGATTCTGGTTTGGGGATTTTCCGTTCCTCTGTTTGTTCTGACTATTTTCTTGTAATGCTTGGCTGTTATAATTATTATTTCCATATACTCTTTCGTGCAAATGTCCAAATCATATTGCAAACGAATCGATGCGATCTTATCCATGAATTAACCATCCTTTTTCGTCTTTACGCACATAGATTCAGTTGCCGTAATTCATCGGGTGTAAAGCTTTCTCATGCTATTGAAGCATTCTTTGATTGATTCTTCCTTCATTTTCTTGACTGAAGGAACTTCCAGTAGTGCAGCTATATGCAGATAATTCCATATATTCGACAGGACCATAGATTTCTGGACCTATAAAGAAACCCGCTAACGTTCAAATCCAGCAATAGAAGCTCTTGATATTCTCGTCTACATTTGGACAAACAGTTGATATAGTTTAAGAGGGCATTTGTATAGTTCATGATAATGGTTAAGTATCTTGTATTTCATCTTTTTTCCAATAGGGCAGGATTTTCTGTTCTGGAAATAGACATTTGATTTTTATGTTAACATTTTCTACAGGGGCAGTAGAAACATGCATCTGTTTTCCCAAACAAAAAGCCATACAGAGAAAAGATAGATAGATCGACAGATAGATAGATATGAGCAGAATGAAATAGATAGATACATAGATATATCGAAGCAAATGAATAAAGAAAAGATAGATAGATAGATAGATAGATAGATAGATAGATAGATAGATATGAGCAGAATGAAATAGATAGATACGTAGATATATAGAAGAAAATGAATAAAGAAAATATAGATAGATAGTAGATAGATAGATATGAGCAGGATGAAATAGATACATAGATATATAGAAGTACATGAATAAAGAAAAGATATATATATATATATATATATATATATATAGATAGATAGATAGATAGATAGATAGATAGATATGAGCAGAATTAAATAGATACATAGAGAGAAGTAAATGAAGAAAGAAAAGATAGATAGATATGAGCAGAATGAGACAGATAGCTACATAGATAGATGAAAAGAAGTAACTGAATAAAGAAAAGGGAGAAATATAGATAGATTGATAGAAAGAGAGAGAGAGAGCGAGAGAGGGAATTAATATCAAATTGATAGGCAGTAGACATAATTAACAAGTAGCAAACCATCGCAACAAAGTAAGGATAGACTGAGAGATAGAATGAAAAGACGACGGTAAAGATAAAAGAAAAGAGAAGAAATAAGAAATAAAGACAGACATGTACAAGCAGAAGTACAATTTGATAGAGAGTGAGGTAGACTGATTAACAAATGACTCAATATCCAATATAAAATAAATAACACACACACACAGACACACACACACATTATATATATATATATATATATATATAAGCAAATATATGGATATAGATCCGACAGTATGAAAGAAAAATACAGAAAAAACAAACAAAAATCTGAATATGCAATTATGTAGTATTAATGTTAATATAAAGTCGACGTCGGACGTTTCGGTCTATTTAAGACCATCTTCATGAACATTTTCATTTAAACATAATTAACATTAGAACTTATAACAATTTAACACAAAAGACGATGGACATAAGAGCCCAACTAATTCAGACAGATAATTGAAATTTTATACAGATCAGCGTTCCGTTTAAATATGATCACGTAGTCGTCACGTGGGCGATGTTGTTAAGACGTATTCGAAGATGATTTCCAAATATTAAAATATTAAAAAGTCGATTGAAAAATTTTGTATTAAATTTTAATTTTTTTTTTAAGTGTATATTATCTTTAATTCTTTGGGTGTGTGAGTGATATGTGTATGTATTAGTAGGAATGTGTGTATAAGTGTAAGACCTCAACACCTCTGCAAGCATGACTGTCTTGTGTGGGAGGGAAATGTAATTAGGATTTGATTTATAGAGTTATATGTTAATACTATATATGTTGTTAAATTTGTGTTTAAGCCCGTCTGGACGAAGTGTTTTTAGGCACAAAATCCATTTGTCTTCATGTTCCTCTAGTATTTTTCTAAGATTATCTTTTCTGTCTATTTCTATTTTTTTTTCAATTATAGCTTTAAAAATCATGTTTTTCTAGGCGGAAATGTTGTTCCTCAGGTAATAATCTTTCGTGGGGAACCTGACTTAATCCGATTCCGATAATTATTGATTATGTAGTCAAAGGGTAATTCAGAATTTCCCACATAGTGTGCATTCTAATAGGAAAATTATGTTATGATTTCTACCGTTAGAGTTGTGGTAGATTTTGAAAGTAGTCTTAGCGACTGGGCTAGTGAACGAATTGTTATGTCTAATGTAGTCACAACATAGGCTCTTTCTGTTATTGGGTTGGGAAAATCATGCTGTTTTTATTTTTGGTCTATTACGGGTTACCTTATCATCTGGAATTTTGTTATTACCTAAAATTTCTTTAAGGTTCTTATGTCTATGATATGCTAGAAGGCCGGGTTTCTTAAACAAAGTTTTTAGGTCTGGTTTGATATGTAGTATTTCCCAACGACTTTTAATTATCTGAGATAATGGAGGAATATACATACATACATACATATATATATATATATATATATATATATATATATATATATATATATATATATATGCACTGGGATTTTTTCCGGAATGTTGACCTTCTTAGAGTCAAGGCTTTTGATAAGTTTGTATATTTCTCACGCCATGATAGTTTATCCCCGTCGGGAGGGGGAAAGTTAGGCAAGGTATGGTCTTTATTGTCTACCATAGAATTAGAGGTAATTTTCATTGTAAAAATCTTTGCCTTAACATATGGGCATTTATGGTATTTGGCACAGACTATTTACCAATATTGATATAATTTCTCAATATATATATATATATATATATATATATATATATATATATATATATATATATGTGTGTATAGGGGGATAGATAGATAGATAGATAGATAGATAGATAGATAGATAGATAGATAGATAGATAGATGCGATTTCATAATGGATAAATGAAGAGAAAAAATAAAAAGTAAGAAAAAGAGAAGGAATAAAGAAAGAGATAGACAGACGTATGTAGAAATTGATAAGCAGTCAGGTCGGCAGATTAACAAATGGCAAAACATCCAAGTTAATAAAGAAAAAAAAGGGAGAGCTATAAAGAGGGGAAAATCACACTTCAGTTAGTATATAATTCGAGAGAGAAAAAGTAAACATAATTCTAGTCCCTTTTCTTTGTCCCCGTTTTTTTTTTACCTTTCCTTTCTGTTGGTTGTGACATGAAAAGACAAGTCAAGATTGCTCGCTAATTGAACAACTCGGACTCAACCTTGGGAATTAAATTTAATTAACTTCTGATTTTTATCTAGAGAAAGTTGTTGATAGCAAAATAGAAATTTATTACGTTCTTCCAATCTCTGATGTCTTACCGATAAACATAATACAATGGATAACTCGGGATTTGTCCAGTTTAGAAAAAATCACGGAATACAACAGCAGCTGGGTAAATTATTTAAAAAATAATAAGGAAGATGTATTTCTATTGGATCCGCAGAAATTTAGCTCAATGAATATAAAATAAAATTATCGTAATTTCTATTTTATTAATTCGCCTTCGAGAAATGTACCCTCAAGATGTAGATTGTCAATAGATTTTGAATCTTCCATATATGCAAACTGCAATAATTTTTTTCTCTCGGAAAGATAGTAAAATGCTTTCCCTTAGTTTTTTCCAATATTTAAAATTCACATAAGTCCATCTCCTAGACTGCTTGCCAATCACGGCTAGAGAAATTTTTCTCAGCTGCTTTTTATCCCTTTCTGGAGGAGAGAAGAACAAATTATACATTTCCCAATGATATATACACGAAAGTAAATATAATGGACACGACTAGAATTCGACCTCGGATCGAGAAATTTCAGGATCTAAGCCACTAAATGTTATGCTACTTGCAAATTCGTTTTTAAAAAATTTCGTTAAGAAATTACAATTCGAATTTCAGTCGAGTTTTTCCCATTCGCTTACGCACAAATACTCTTGGGAAGGGCATAAACCCATATCTACTTCCCCTCCCAGATATGGGTTGAATAACAGGGAAGACGATATTTAGTCACCCCCCCCACGAGGGTGTCATGTGGCACAAGGCCTTTTTAACCTGGGCATTCCCGAGCCATTAGGCTCGGCCAAAAAAATAGCCCATTTGAACCCGTATAAACGGGTTCAGGGCCGGTTTTACCTCCCGCCCGTAGGAAGATAGTTGAACCGAACAGTCGCACCAGAAAGTGAGCGAAGCGAGGGCAGACTCGATACTATAGCCTTGGTTGGCAAGCAGTGTACAGCAACAGGAAATGGCAACCGACTGCAGGGAAAAAAAACCTCTGCCTAGTTAGTCATGAATTGAAAGAAACATAATCGCCCCAACCAGTATCACGTATGCCACTTAACTGATATAACACCTGAGGGAGAGATATTCTTAAAGATTCGTGCAAGTATACGTGCATATATGAATTTTTTATTCATTTTTACCCATTCCTATATATATATATATATGAAAAAAGAAAAAAAGAAGAACTTATCTTAGTTGACGTGTTTCATCCTCTGAGGAACTTCATCAAAGCAAATGCTTTGCCTTGATAAAGTCCCTCAGAGGACGAAATCTGTCTGCTAAGATAAGTTCTCATTTTTTTCTTTATTCATACTGTAACTTACGCACATAATCTATCTGAAATGTTTACACACACACACACACACACACACACACACACACACACACACACATATATATATATATATATATATATATATATATATATATATATATATATATATATATATATATATATATATATATATATATATATATATATATATATATATATATATATATATATACGTGTGTATGCGTGTGCAAACATTGTGTGTCAAGTGTCTGTATGCCAGTCATCCGATAGACTGCTGCTGTAATTTCTGCCTCAATTTCTGGAATGTGGTGCTATCATTATTTTTATTATTTTCGTTGAACTAATTTCATCATCTTCAAAATGGAAAACGGAAAGAATACAAATTTCTGTGAAGGTTACCAGATTAGCTGAAGAAGGTTGGGGCACACTATAGCCGAAACATCTTGATGTTAAGTTGAGGATATTATTCTATATATTAAATAAGGCAAACACTGTGAAGTTATTTACAACACGAGTAAGAAATGTACCATAGACTAATCGTTCACGAGGAAATTCGAACGAATTCCATCCGTGTGGGATACCTGACCATAACGACTTGTACAAGTTAAATCTTATTTTAACAAAGAATCAACAACGGGATTTGGTAATTTCACGAGGTTTATTGATTTGGACACAAACATTGAATTCGATTTTCTATTTTGAATTCAATTTTAACTTTGTCTATGAACCGGAAGTGATTTATTGAATAGGCCCATCAACTAAAATACGCATGTAAGTATGAAACAGATTATTTAAGCTCATTATATTAAATTAGTTATTCCTTTTAAAGGCGTAGTTTTCGAAAGTCGACTGCAAAAGCTGGAACCACTGGCCAGGTAACAATATTGGATAACTCCTATCAAATCTTGAATTGTTATTCAAAAGTCTAGAAAAAAAAGTAAGAAAATATACTTTGATTTGTAATTTACTTAAATGATAAAAAGACTTGAAATAAACTTGTAAAATATAGTTTGAAAGCGAAACAAATAACTTATGATAAGCATAACGTAAATTGAGATATAGATCAGATGAAAGATATTTTAAAAAATTCCGGAAAGTTCTGGTTAAAAAGCTGTATATGTGATTCAATGCAGACTTTTGAAAAATAATATAAAATAATTTCTGTATAAACACAAATCCCCATTGGACACCTCGGCCTGGTGTAATGGTTAGCGAGCTTGTCTCGCTAAATCAATTACGACTGAGTAGTGAGTTCCATCCTCACTGGGTTCTTCATACTTCCGGTCTTGTGCCACATTTAAGCAATGTTTAGATAATCACTAAAACAGAAATCCTGATTAAAGATGCAGTAGTCAGGGAAGTTTTATAATTACCAAGATATAAGTTTTTTTTTTTAAGAGAAAATATGTAGTCGAAGGTGTCGAGAAAAAGATTTTTTTTTGCGGTGGCGGTGTGTGTGTTGGGGGGGAGACTCAAAGAAAAACGAAAGAAAGAAAACTCAAATTATTTCCAATGTTCCCAGCGGACGGTATCTGAAATCAATTAAAAGTTATCTTTGTCTTGACACTCACAGAATCGTTGGAATTAGTCAAGTGGATTTGTTTTCTTCTTTCTTTGCTGTTGTTGTTGTTTCTGCTGCTGCTGTTGTTGTTTCTGCTGCTGCTGTTGTTGTTGCTGCTGCTGTTGTTGTTTTCAAATTTTTTGTTTCACCCAACGAAAAAAAAAAAAAAAAAGAATTCACAAAATTAACACGTCGGTTTCGAAACATGAAACGTGAATTTTGTTTACTTCTTTTAAAACTGCCTTCTTTTGTGTGTGTATAAGCGTGTGAGGTTGATTTGTATTTTTGTTTTTTATATCAAAGATCTTAAATATCTGATCGAAAGTTTTTACCAGTTTGATTGCTCACTATCAGATTATTTACAAGAGAACGAGAGAGAGGGAAAAGGAGAGAGAGAGAGAGAAGGAAAAGGAGAGAGAGAGAGGAGAAGAGAGAGAAGAGGAAAGAGAGGAAAAGAGAGAGAGAGAGAAAGAGAGAGGACGAAGGAGTGGGGATCCAGGAGGAGGTTGAAGTAAAAAGTGTGAAAAATTAAAACGAAAAATGAACGGCCATTTTTTTTTTAATTCATCGTTTCCTTTCATGAGAAAGACACATATCTCATTTGTTACCATTTACTCAATATTACAATTTATAATCCTTTGTACCTGCGAATTAATTATTAGTATATAGTAAGAACAGTTAGCGTTTTAGAAAAATTTACTATAAAGTTAATTTCATATATGTATCTAAATTGTAATTTCCTAACAAAATGCTTAAAAACGTATGTGCATGTAGAATAATGTTTAGTGCCTCAGATTCTGAAGTTCCCTGATCAGATTTCGAATTCCATTACGTTATCATAATTAGGAGAGGAGCTGGACCCATAGATAATCTGCGGTTGACAGATTGGCACATGGCATATTTTCTGTATATTTTAAGTGGATAAATTTTAAGCATTCATTAATTATCCCTACTGTCTATCGCGCTATAATAATGTGTCATATAAGTTCTTATGACATGGCTTTGCATTAACCAAGTAGAGCTGTGCATGTGCAAATCAGACACAAACAGCGGCCCAGTTCATGACAGTTGCATTCTCTCGCTGATGAAGTGGTGTAAACCCTATCGTTTTGACAGCTGCTCAAAGCCTTCCACAGTGAAAAACATCTCGTCCAAGGAAATGGACACTTTGTCTGCTGCACGCTTACTCTCTTCCAACAATCTCTTTCCTGTGGAGGCACTTAAGAACAGCTGTCATCGTTAAATCAGGCATGATTTTAGCCACAAATCCCCTTAATCATCCTTAGAGACGATCCGAAATGCTCTTCTCATTTGCCATCCTCTTTCATCATCCTTTTCTGGACGACTTCAGTAACTCTCCTGGTAGGAGAAGAACTCTTTGTGTCTGGATTTGGACTTGGCAAGAGATTTGGGGGGAGCACGGTGGAGTAAAGGATAGCGCCTCGGAGAGCCGAAGTTCGAATTCCAGTCGAAACCATTACATTCCCTTACGTGCTAATACACTTGGGAAAGGTATGAATCCTCTTTTTCTCCCCCTAGTTATAGCAGGCCAGACCAGGTTTTATAGCCATAAATGGCAACGGTCTACCGCCGAAAGAAATGGCAAACTACTGCGGGAAAAAATGCCTCGTCATTCATGTATCAAAAGATACATGATCGCCTAAGCGTCTATCACGAGTGGTAAATAACTGACTGAAGTTATTTTGCTCTTCTTGAAACTTTTTCTACGCATTATTCAATTTTCTGCAAATATTTCACCGAAAAAGTGACTTGACCTAAAGATTTTTGAATTCAATACCTGTCCACAGTAGAGGTAACAAAAACCTGGAGAGTTGAGTTACTAAAGGGAGTTAACTCAAAATACTATATACCTCCAATTGTAGCAACAGTCTACACCCGTGAACTAAATAAAGGACTGGTTTGAAATTCAAAAGTATATCACCTGAAGAAGGTCGGAGCGTACAACGACCAAAACGTCGTGAGTATGGCGATAAAGACGACGACAACAGTCCGATGATGTAAACCTCGAAAATAATTATGACTCATCTCAGAAATATTGACAGGAATATTCATGTCTTTATCTCACCACAGTTTCTTATACAAGCAATTTTTCAATTCATGTTAAATAATCGGTCATATTTTTATGTTTAAATAATAGGTAAATATTAATGTCGCATCCGACACTTACTTTTAAGTGTTGCGTACAAATATAAAATTTTAGGTGTGGATATTGGATTAAATTTAAGTTGTGTATATTATTTGAAACGATAGGGCTTATAAAATAATATACCTTTGATTTTTAAGCCGCTCGTTGTTCTATCGTTATTTGCATAGTAAGTGTTTGGACGAAGTACATTCCTTAGTTCCGATAGTTCTAAATTTTAGAGCTAAGATCTTCCATGCCACATACATTGCAGCGAACCACCTTCATTCCCTTCGTATTCCATTGTTGAAATGTAACATTCACTCGAGCCGCATTTTTTTTTTCACAAACCACTGCTTTGGGGAACCGACTCTCAAGTGGATGTTCCCTGTCTAACTAAAATCTTAACCTGTTCAAGTTTGGGTTAAGCGATATCTTTCCATATATGTCCATAATATATATCTCTTACTTTGCATGTATTTACCCCGAGTGATTCTTGGTCCTTGTACAAGGGGAGATTCATTGAAAAGAATTATGTTTTATGCATTTTATGATGGTTATGCCTTTTATGTATTATGTAATATTTTGTGCCTTTTGTGTATTATACTATGTGTTTTGCTTTTTATGTTTTAAGTTCTATTCGGTTAAAAATACAGAATATTCGCTTATAAGTGAATACTTAATCTCATTATTTCTATGATTTTATGTATCATGCGATGCTTCATGATTTTATGCATTATGTAGTGTTTTATGTTTTGTATTTAGTGTATAGTGTTACGCTTTTTGTATTATTCTATATGTTACGCACATGAAGAAGTGTTTTACTTTTGGTATATTATTATTTTTGTGGATTTAATCAATGCTTTTTACTTATTTTCATCTATTAACCGCTGCATTTTTAGCATTAAGCTTTTTATGACTTAGTTTGGTTTAGTGTGTTTTAAGGCATGTCATTCTCAATGGGTTAGTTAATGCTGACAGGATTTTTAGTTCTGGTAATATTTTTTCCAAAAATGTATTGCTGGTGAGATTTTTTTTCCTTCAAAAATGTATTTCTAGTAATAAAGTATTTCTACTAATAATGTATTTCTGGTAATAATGTATTTCTGATAATAATGTATTTCTGGTAATAATTTTTTTTTTCTTTAAGAAATTTACTGCTGGTATTAAAAGCTATTTTTACAGTTTCAGTGTTTTAACTCCAATTTGGGGTTTAACTCTTTGCCCATAGTTGGGACCCTAACAGGTGCTACCATCCGGGGTCAGGGTGGACCTGGGAACACCAGTGATTAAGAGTTGGTTCCACGCTCCTGAAAACCCCCTGATCAGTGACCTTGCTGTTGGACGTAGTTTATCGTCTTACCCAGGAAGCGGATGTCGTTTATCGTCTTACCCAAGACGCGGATGCAGTTTATCATCATACCCAGGACACGGATGCAGATTATCGTCTTACGCAGGAAGCGGATGTCATTTATCGTCTTACCCAAGACGCGGATGCAGTTTATCGTCATACCCAGGACACGGATGCAGTTTATCGTCTTACGCAGGACAAGGATGCAGTTTATCGTCTTACCCAAGACACGGATGCAGTTTATTATCATACCCAGGACACGGATGCAGTTTATCGTCTTACGCAGGACACGGATTCAGTTTACCGTCTTACGCAGGATACGGATGCATTTTATCGTCTTACGCAGGAGAGGGATGCGGTTTACCGTATTACTCAGAACGCAGATGTAGTTTGTCGTCATACGCAGGACACCGGATATATTTTATCGCGTTACCCAGAACACGGATGCAGTTTGTCGTCATACGCAGGTCGGTGCCTTTTATGTACTTATGTTTTATAATGCGTCATATTTTATATGTTACAGGTTATAAAACTATGTGAGAATTAATTTCCACTCAAACAGCTTCTTCCCGCGGACAACTGCTTTGTGGAACCGACTGCTAAGAGGGTTTTTCCCCAATCTTTGTCAATCCTACTTTAGGATTAAATGTTATCTTCCCCTCCTATCCGCATAATCTATTTCTTAATGTAACCCTCTACCTCGAATGCGCCGTGGGACTTGTATCGGATGAAACTCACTGTAAAAAGAAAATGTGTTATGCTTTATTTTTTATATGATTAAGTCTGAAGATTTAATACATATTGCGTTACGTGATGTTTTATGCTTCAAGCTGTTTCTTGTTTTATGTGTCAATCTTCTGCAGAAGGCAGTGTAGAAACATGCACTAATATATTCTCATAATAATTAGTGTTTTTATTCGCACTAGGGTCCCATCCTCGTTATTTGAACTTAATTTTGCTGTTCATTTTAATTACAAGTAATCAAATAATTATTTCTGACATAATTATTTTTGGTAAATGAAAAACAATTGAATTAAAATCCTTTTAGATTACTTCAAAAACGTTTGATATTTTGCGTCATTTTTTGCCGACAGAATCGAGCGTCTTCTCTTTCTCATTAGTGCAATTAAATTGAATAGCAAAACAATTACTTACTGCCTCCGCCTTTATAATTGAATTTTATGTCGATTGCTTATTTAATTTCATCATTGAGATATAACTTCCTATGTGATGTAATTATGATAGACTAGATTGTCCAAGTGTATATGTAGTCTCTTTTCGCAGGCATGTCAATGATAATAAACTTTTGAAATATATCTGGTTCGGAGATAGAATGAAAGAAACCATTGTGTATTTGGGACGTTTTTATCCGAACAATGCATACCTATATCATACTAGAAAGTAACTGAAATCGAGATGTTAGGTCTACGATCGTTGAAACTACAGTCCGTTCTATGGATTTTATCATGAATTTTATCATCAATAGCAGGAAATAAATTTCGGTACACTCAGGTTGCTAGATTTATAAAAGTGCACGATAGATTGTGGTTAGAAATATTACCTGCCATAGTGAGCCAACTTTCGTAGCAGCCATGATAACTGAGTCTAGAACAGTCTACCCCAGCGATCGAAATAAAGGGTTCAGTTCGAAATTCCAACCACCTGAAGAAGGCCGGAGCGTACAACGGCCGAAACGTTGTGACAAATATGGCGACAAAGATGAGGACAATAGTCCGACTAATGTAAATACTGTGCTTAACTCTGTTCAAGTCAAATACCGGTGCGCAGAGGTGGATTAAATGTGACGCAATCGCAGTATCATTACTTACTCAATTCCGGCGTTGCTGGTTTGAATGACACATATGTTCTTAGTACATACGAAATACGAAGATTTATTGATTATTAAATGTTTTAAAGTGAATGTTTTGCATAAAACTTATTGGGAAAAAAACTCACAGAAATTTAAGTTTCAATCTCGAGGGTCAACAAGATGAAAATAACTCCGCATTCAGGATTGTGACCAAAATAGATTTGGAAAAGCTAGCATAGAAAATAACTTCAGTAATTATAAATGGAATATCGACGACGTGTATAGCTATGGTTAGATTAGCTTTATTAACTTTGTAGAGACAAATTATAAATACGTCAAGGAACATTTTACGGAGGACGGTAGGATACATTTGAAAAGCTCGGCAGAATACTGCGAGACAGAATGATCTCTTTGGTGACAAAGAAAAGAGTACTGAGCTGCTACGTGACATATGTCCATCTTTACGGCAGCGAATGTTGGACGGTCTCCAGAAAGATGGATACTCGAGACAGCAGAGATAAGATTCTACAGAAGGATACTAAGGATATCATGGAGTTAGCGTGTGAGCAACAATGTGGTCTTGGAAAGGTTGCAAACAAGACGGAAGCTTATACTTAACATAAAGAAGAGGCAGATGAAATCTCTGGGACAAGTAATGAGAAAAGAAAGCCTGGTGAGTCTGATATTCACCGGTCGAATAGAGGGAAACAGAAACAAGGGAAAGCATGACATATCTGGCGGACTTAATAAGTCTTTTTTCATCATGCATGAAGGGAAAGGTTTAGTAACGAAACCCCGTAGAATTAAGTAAATATATTAGAGAGAAAGAGAGAGAACATTGATTGCTGTGTTAGACATCTGAGACAATCAGAGCATATTCTAATCTATGAAAACCTATTGATAGACCTGTCGTAAATACGGCGTGGGAGCCGTTACTAAAAGAGAATGATCGCAAGAATCAACAGTAACAGTATAAAATGAGAAGCCTCGGTGAATGAAGTCAAGCCTGATCAGTTGCAGGTAGATTAAGATTAAGGATTCAGGTTCTATATGCATAATTTCCCCCGTGGTTCATGGATTTGACGACAAAATAATTGCGTGTTCAATCCATACTCCGAGCACTGAATACTTTCATTTAGTGAAAAATCGACTAGCAATAATTGAGCAGTACTTATTCACTAGACGAGATACCCGTCGACAAGATCAGCGAAACGAGAACAGTCTATCTACTTGTAAATTAAATAAAGGGTTCAATTCGAAATTCTGCGAAGCTTCTTCGGGCCGACAGCCATCTGAGTAAGCAACCGGAACGTTGCGATAATAAGAAAAAAAGCAAATAGGTTGAATAATATAAATAGTTTGTTAATAGCCATGATGAGAGTGAGAAAACGGCGAGGTTTGGAAGGGAATGGAAACAAAGAGGAAACTTATACTTAACACCAGGAAGAGGCAGTTGAAATTTCTGGAGCTTGGAAAATTTGATACACACATAAGGATAGAGGGAATGAGGGGGAAGGGAAATGAAACACCTGAATATTTAATGGGCTTCAGCAAATAGATGGCAGAACAGGATCTGGAAGAAATAACAAAAAGACAAAATATTAATAGCTAAAAGGGAGCGGAGGAAATGGAGAGCAATGTTCGCCTACGTCCTGAAGGGACATGACACATAAAAGAAAAGAATATAAATAGCTACATATAATATATTAAGTAAACTGATATCTGATATCTGGATACATCACTATAAATAAAAGGTTAATAAAATTAAGTAGAGTAAATTTGAACATTCGGTAGCGACAAACGGTTTGGAAATAGATTGAAGAATTGGGAAATTGTTTAGCTATGTATTTTTATAATGTTCTTTTTTTTTCAGGAATGTCGTCATTGCGATAAATAAAATTCATAATGGGGACCAGGTACGCAATGCTGCCGACACTGTCAATAGACAAGACGATATGAATGACAAAATTGTTAATGAGAGGAACAGAAACCAGAAACTATTCATTATTTGACATGTATACAAGGCAGCCAAAAAAAGAATTCTCTTGTAGCAAGAAGCATTCTTAGAATCCGTTAAAAGATCAACACAGCGTTGATATGACGATACTATTTAAGAACATGAGGATTTTAAGTTTATTTTTTACGTTTTGTAGCGACTTGCGATTTTGGACGGAGCCCAACCCTCTCCAGGTCGGTTGTGAATTCTGAGTTACATTCTCCCAGACCGGTTGCCACCCAAGGCTATAGAACTCATTTTGTCTTGCTATCTAGTGGGGTGAAGAAGAGGCCTCCTACCTTCCCCAAGAGTATTAGCACATAAGTGAATGTAATTGATCCGACTGGAATTCGAACTCTGCTCTCGTATTTCTCAATCCGATTCGCTATCCATTACTCCACCGTTCCTCCTACAGCACATTTGTTATAATTGATCTGTCACCGAAGAAACTGAAGTATTTTTTTTCTGCTAATTTAACAATTAAAAGTTATTATGGTGTCTTTGTGGTAGGTGCCATCACTGATTTCATTCTAATTCCATATCAAATTTTCTGATTTGTAACGGTTTATCCTAAATCCTCTATCTTCAAAACGGTTGTAAAAAAAAATCAGTAAAAAAACATAAAACAAAAAACGTCGCGAATGAGGACATACAAATAAGCGCCCTCGTTTCTAAAGCTACTTGAATGGATATTGCCTTAAAAGTAAAAATGATCAATGACTCAGTGAGTTCAAGAAGCGGACATTTCGCTTACGTCGGAATCCTATATTTTAAAAGCACCTAAGTAAAAAGTAAAATTGGTTCTAAAGATTGTTCCAATAACTTGAACCGATTTTACTTGCAAATTAAATCTCATGATTTTTTCTTTTTCTTTCAGATTTTGTCTTTGGTAATTTCAACCATGGAAAGATTAACAATCAAATTACGTGTTAAAGTTATCGAAACCTATTACAAAATGGACGTTCAAACTGAAATGCAATGAGAAGTTCCCAGGTCGCATCATCTCTCGAAAGAGCGAAATCATTTGGCCACCACGATCGTGCAACTTGACGCGATTAGTTTTCTTCCTTTGGGGGCCATCTCAAAAGTAAGGTTTATGCCAACAAGCCAGCAACAATTCAACCGCTGAAGGTATGAGATAGTAAGACATATTGGTGAGATCGAGTAGCAACTATGAAGAGACGACATCAAAAGTTTTGTCCATCGAGTGGAAGTGTGCCGCCGAAGACTTGGGAGAGACTATTTTTCACCCATAGTTGCCATCACTTAAATAACATGATCCAAAAGAGAAATAAATTTTCACCAATAACATTGATTTATTTACTGCTGACTTTGACCCGTCTTAATCAAACGCCTTTATACAATATATTTCACTGGAGAGAGGGTTCAAAATGTATATATTTCGCTTACCTGAATATCCGAGATTTTACAAACATCCAAGTAAAAATAACAATTACTTTTATAAAATGGCATCTATACATTATAGATGGGAACAGCAGCTGTTTCATTTTGAAACTAACATTTATATTCCGTTCTTTGTTGTACCTAACCTCTCATCGATGTGTTTCGTATTGGATGTAAATTAGTGATCATTTAAACTTTTGTGCTTGCACCTGCTTAAAGATTATTTGTCATCTCTTCGTAAAGGCTGTGACTTCTACAAGTTTAAAGATGCAACAATTACTTCTTGAATACCTTAATCTAAAGTCTTTTATATGCCGTGTGTCTTTTGTAATTCTAAGTAACACTTGCCCATTACCTATTTCTTCCAGTAGATGTTTTGTCATCGATTTATATTGGCTATTTAGGAAAGTACTCTTTGTTTCTATCGCCCCGTCTTCCCGCCATTACGTGTTATTGCCCCGTTTGCGCCCTAGACTTGTTTTACTAGCATTATGTACATTATTCGGACAGTTATCCGTATCTTTATTGCACTATTCACAACGTTTCGGCCATTGTACGTTCCGGTCTTCTTCAGGTGATTGGAATTTCTAACGGGACCCTTTATTTCGTCCACGGGGGTAGATTTTTCTAGTTCCACGTGTCATGCGTCTTCCGTTATTTACTTTTAACTCAGCACTCTAAGTTTTGGTCCACCTCTCCTGTGGCCTGGTATTGAACTCACAACTCTTTGGGTCTAGTCATTGAATCTAACCAACGTCTTTAGTTCAGTGAATACGGAAATGAAGATAAGAAAAACGGTCTGAATAAGGTAAATAATGCAAATAATCATAATACCTCATTTCAGGGATATAGATAGATAGAGTTATTTTCTCTATATTTTTCTAAGTAAAAGTGTTGTTAATATTTAAATTTAGCTTGTAACTTCCCCCTGTTTCATATCTCTCCATGGTATATGTAACTAACAAATTTTCTAAGAAGTGCAGATGCTGTGGAAGAGGTCGAAAGCTTCAAATATCTTGGCGCCAATTTTACAGCCACTGGTCAAGCGAAGGACGAAATCACCACCCGTATAAATTTGGCTAGAGCTGCCTTTGTCCGTCTACAAAAACGACTTTGGTCTCGCCAGGAAATAAGACGATCCACGAAGTTGCGAATCTACGAAGCCACGGTCAGAGCAATTCTTCTCTATGGTTGTGAAACCTGGCCGCTGCGCAGAGAGGATCTTCATAAGCTTGAGGTCTTCGATCACTACTGCCTCCGCCGTATCCTGCGCGTGCGCCTCTCCGACCGGATCCCAAACTCGTCCATCCGCGCCAGATGCAACATTCTGGGCCTGGAAGAAACTCTGCATAACAGGAGACTCCGGTGGTTCGGCCACGTGTTGCGGTGGCCTGGTGATGTGTTCGTCCGTAAACTGGTGGCGCCAAACGCACCCACTGGTTGGAGGAAGCGCCGAGGTGGTCAACTCAAGACGTGGCTCCCAACGGTCAAAGCAGATATGGAACTCATGTCCGGTCCTCACGTTTTCGAGGTCCGATGCTAGAATCGACGGGGGTGGATGGCCTTGACGCGCGATGTGGTTAATTCAATTGGAGCCGGCTCAACCCACCCCGGGTGAATGCCGTTACAAGACAAGAAAGAAGATAGTCAGCCACTGACTTAAACAAACTCGTTACATGAGTCAGTCCTTGTTTCTCTCTGTCCATATTGCTCAATATACCTTTTTAATGTTACATTCCCTAAACCTTTTTTCTTCATTGTTCGTCCCAAATATTTCAATTGTCTCTCTCTGATTCTAAGTAAGAGTCTTCTTTCTTTTTATATTTTTCTTAAAACTTCCTCGTTACTCATATGTTCGGTCTATGCTATTCTCTAGTCTTCTAGCGAGCCACGTCTTTGTCCCTACAAGTCTTCTGTTCATCTGAGAGGAAATTTTGCAGTATTTACAGCCATATGAGTAGATAGATATTATATAGCAGTTCGTCGCTCTTTTCTTTCGCTGTTTATTTCCGTACCACATTTCCCGTTAGCTGTTACAACAACAATTCAATAATTACTACAATTAAACTCTGTCTATTGTATTGGATAGCAGCTCAGACTGAGGAATCGGAGAGCGGAGTTCGAATTCCAGTCAAATCCATTACATTCACTTACGTCCTAATACCCATGGGAAAGGTATGAATTTCTTTTCCCCGCAGCTATGGGTAAATAGCAGGACAGACCGGATTCTATAGCCTTGGATGGCAACTGGTCTACCGTAAAAAAGAAATAGCAACCTACTGCGGGAAAAAATCTGCCTCGTTAGTCATGTATCGAAAGATACATGATCGTCTAAGTATGTATCACGCATAACTGACTGACTATATTTCCGAGATGAGGTATTGTAACTATTTATACTATTTAGATCATTTGGACTTTTATCCTCATCTTTATTGTCATATTCACGATATTTCGGCCATTGTATACTCCGACCTTCTTCAGGTGATATACGTTGGAGAAGGCCGGAACGTAAAACGTGAATATGGCAATAAAGATGAGGATAACAGTTGGCACGATGTAAATAGCGCAAAGATTTAAACTCTTGTATATTTTTCCTCAGATGTCTTCAGTATGAAGCTCACTATTTTGATTGTTTTTGCTATTGACGATGATAGAATTTTTTTTTTTGTTTTTAATTGCCTTTTTTTTCTTTAGTTTACAACTTGGTCTAAGAAAGTTTGCAGTTACCTTTCTGAATCTGTCATCATTACAGTGTGATTTGAGTATCTTTGGTTAAGATTGCGTCCTCAAGCTAATAACTCTGTTAGGTCACCTAGTTCTTTTTCGATCATTTCACTGTTCTCATTGAACAGATCCGGCGAGAAGATGCATCTCTGTCTTACAACTCTTTTGTAGACTTAATCAAGTCGTTTCCTATCCGTAGGCAGACGGTTTGTTCAAATAAATATTTCAAAACTTAATCACGTTTTACTAACACTTCAAATTCATCTTTAAGTTGTAATTTTTACCGATTTCATTTATATTTCTTCCTTTCTGTTTTTTTCATTGATTTCTTTCTTTCTTTCTTTTTTCTTTCTTTCTTTTCACTGACTTTCTTTCTTTCGTTCTTTCTTTTTTCTCACTGACTGTCTTTCTTTCTTTCTTTTTTCTCCTCACTGGCTGTCGCTCTTTCTTTCTTTCTTTCTTTCTTTCTTTCTTTCTTTCTTTCTTGTCTCACACACACACACAGTCACACACACACGCATATGCATATATATATATATATATATATATATATATATATGAAGAAATATAGTCTTAAGGTGTACTATATTTATGGGATGAAGTGCTCAATATCAGAGATAGAGCGTGTGTAAATATAAAAGTGAACATAAAGTCAACACTTAGAGCGACCGTCTGTTTCATGCTAGACGCAATCGTCAGGCCTGACAATTGCATCTAGCATGAAACAGACTGTCGCCTCTAAGTGTTGATCTATGTTCACTTTTATATATATATATATATATATATATATATATATATATATATATATATATATATATATATATATATATATATATATATATATATATATATATATATATATATATATAAAATGGATTAAATTAAAGTTACTGTGGTTGAAACGTTAAATAACACGTCAGACTATATGACGTTTTCCGTATCGGATACAGGTTCGATTCCTGTCGGAGAACACATATTTTCTATGAAATCTCCCGAATTTACTCAAATAAGCCGTATCCATAAAAATAACGTATAAGCAGAAAATATATGAATACAATTAATAATCTATTTACATATTATTAATAATCTCTGTGCATAATGTAAAACAAAGTTAGCGTAGTCATAGATATTCTTTACATGAAAATCTTTCTAAGTAAAAGTCTACATTTGATTTACCCTAATGAAACTGGTTGATTTTTCATTATTCCAATATTCTTTGCGATCTAGACAGAGTGATTTTTTTTTTTTTTACTCGGGATGCAAAAAAAAAAAAAGAAAATCTCCTTTTATTTCTGTTGTTTTTTTTTACCGCAGATTTCATGTAATTAATCTTTGAACAGAGAATTTCTTAACACGTATCTTCCGGCACCTTAAAAATTAGGCTACGGAATATCAAAAACAGATGTAATTAAATTTTAGTTATATTCCTGTAATGTTCTGCTATAGTGTGTGTTAGTAGTAGTAATAGCAGTTTAGTTGTTTTAACGAGTTGAATTCCAACCCGATATCATTATTGTGTCGTGTGGGAACATTACTTTTATTTATATCATTTATTTAAAACAATGTGTTAGAAAAGATTTTAGTGTTAATACTCTTTTAGAAAATGAGTGACAAAATAAGTTTTCCTAACCTGAGAAGCCATGACACAAACTCGTGGTGATGAGTATTTTCTTGTGTGCATAATATACTTTTGCAGATTTTATCAAATGATTTTATATATATATATATATATATATATATATATATATATATATATATATATATATATATATATGACGTCACGAGTTGCGGTGCGATTTTCGTTTCCGCGTCTCGTATAAAATCTTTCATGCAACAAAAACAGAGTATCATTATTGTTTTGTCCATGTATTGTTTAATATATTGAAATGTAATTTGTCATCTTTCATAATGGCTTATGTAAGCCGAACGCTTAGATAGGATTAAAAAAAAACATGTATGAATATGGTGTTTTTCTTTCATCTTTCATATATAATGTTATTAAGCTTATTAGACAATATGAAAGGAATTTACATAAAATGAATAGACAAAACTTGTCTATATTATTTAATGAAACATGTATCAATATATATATATATATATATATATATATATATAGAATACGTTATTTTCTAAGTATTATATATATATATATAATACGTTATTTTCTAAGTATTACATATATATATAATACGTTATTTTCTAAGTATTATTGTTCTCCACACACCCCTACACACACACACCCACTCCACACACACACACACACACACACACACACACACACATATATATATATATATATATATATATATATATATATATATATATATGTGAAGAAATATACACTTAAGGTGTGCTATATTTATGGGATAAAATGCTCAATATCAGAGATAGATTGTGTGTAAATATAAAAGTGAACATTGAAATCAACACTTAGAGGCGACAGGATTTTTCATGCTAGACGTAATCGTCAGGCCATCTTTGTAAAAAGACAGGTCCACCATGACAGGTCTGCTGGCCTGAATATTGCGTCTAACATGAAACATATCTTTATATATATATATATATATATATATATATATAAAAGTTAACATATATATATATATATATATATATAATACGTTATTTTCTAAGTATTACATGGTTCATAAGAAATAAGGAAACATTATTGCGTCCTAAAAAGGCGATTTGCATTAATTTATAATTTAGGCATATGTTGCTGACAAATCGAAATCTGTAAATATTACGAATATGGTAGTTTAATAAATAAATGTTTTCTTTTTCAGCAATCCAGCCTGGTGTAATGGTTAATACTTGTCTCGCTAGATAAATTAGGACTGAATACCGACTTCGCTCCTCACCGTGTGCTCGCACTTTCGGCCTTGTGCTAATTCTAAACAATGCTTAGAAAATCACTAATAAATATGTTTCGGTCCGTTTTTTAATACCTACTTTATATTTATAAACCATTGAAGTAAAATTTAGATCAAGCTGGGTGCTATATGCATTTTTTTAAAAATCGTTTCACCCATATTCGGGAGTAAGTCACAAGAGGCTACTGAGACTGAAAGAATAAGAAAAAAAAACTACAAACATTATAAAAAGAGAGAGAATAATAAAAGAAGAGGAACCAAGAAGATAGAAGATAACAATTGACATTGTATTTAAATTTTCGAAGATCAATGTTCGCTGAAAGGCATGGAGTCGAAAATATGTGAAATATGCGAAAGAAGAAACTTTCAGTTTGAACTTAGGTTTGCGTCTAAGCCAATTCGACTCGAGGTCATTGAGACCTAGCAGCTTACATTGCACTGCGGTTAAATTCATCAGATTGAAGTATCATAGCAGAAAATACATCACAAAAGTTAACATGAAAATATTTATAGAAAAGGCACGAGGAAGCTACATTACAGCAGCGGGAAAAAACTGAAGCCGAGATGCCAGGTCTAGATCAATAATATTGCGGATTCTTCTTTGGATATTATCAAGATTCTCTAAATATATAGCAGCAGCACTAGACTATATGTGGTAGCAAGGTTCAAAGCATGGATAAATAGCATTTTCGCAAAATTTCACAAGAAGCCACATATATAGAAATATGCATAGAACTTCTTCAATATTTGGCAAAGCAACATGAAATATAACCGTCACCAGTATCTGGTGACACTGCTTAAACTGAAATGCCGTGTCACCAATTTTTGGTGACAAGGAAGACAACGCGTCGAGTTACCCAACATTCTTAGATGAAGCATTCTCCTTATAGATTTTTCAAAATTATTTTTATATTTTTCAATTTATTGGGACGTTATTTGTTTTCTTACATTCTATGTCATTTCAGTAAACAGCAAAGAATGTACACTATTTATTATTCAGACTAATGTCCTCATCTTTTTCGCCATATTTATTATAACGTTTCGGCCGTTGTACGCTCTGGCCTTCTTCATGTAATTGGAATGTCGAACTGAATCCTTTATTTCGCTCACTGGAGTAGACTGTTCTAGTTCCACGTGCCATATTTTAATGGATGCCAGTTATCAGTTATCTCCTGTTAATTCCCCTCTGAAAGTTCTCCACTGCCTTAACTGGATATTGAACTTACACTCTTTGGGTCCTGTCACTGGATCTGACTAATGCCTTTATCCACTGTGCCATGTGTCTTAGATATGGCGACAAAGATGAGAACAATAGTCCGAATAATGTAAATAATGTACAGAATACCTCATCTCAGGCATATAGACAGATAGAAAAGAATATATTGATATGGTAAAATGATTTGGCAGCAAGGGAGTTTTATTTATTTTTTTTTTTATAATTTCAAATTTCAAATAGTAATCTTATACCTGACTCGTGTGGACAGATATTCACATCTGGTTTGTTTTGAACCGATATATTTTTTTCTGAGGCTTTTGAACAAATGTGAATTATTTTTTGATCCTTAAACGCCTGATTGTCGCAGAGTGGATCGAATTCTTCTTACATTCTTGTAAGGTTCTTTTGCGAGTCTTCATTTTTTATTCATGCAGTAGATTATCGGGCAGGTCTTCTCGAATATACAACAAGTGTTTCCAATTTTGTCTTTGTCTCTTATCAGGGACTTATGTGACCTCTCGTCATTTGTGTCTTACGCAATGTGACAGAAAATGCATTGTGCGGATTAGTTGGTTTGCAATTGGACTTTTTTCTATCTTTGCTTATGTTCGTCTTTTTAACGGTCACACACACATTCTGTTATAAAGCTTTAGTTGGTTCTCATCACTATATTTAGAATGTCGTGAAAGAATAGCGAAGAAAAAATAATGTGTGTGAACGCCTATGTCTCGTATTCACTCACTTCCTGTATATAAGCACATACCTTTTATACATTAAA
Source organism: Acanthosepion pharaonis (assembly GCA_903632075.3). Classification (NCBI taxonomy): domain Eukaryota; kingdom Metazoa; phylum Mollusca; class Cephalopoda; order Sepiida; family Sepiidae; genus Acanthosepion; species Acanthosepion pharaonis. The sequence goes on along the minus strand of CAHIKZ030000102.1, from coordinate 372,943 downwards.
TAAGAATGGGTAACTATATATGCATATATATATATATATATATATATATATATATATATATATATATATATATGTGTGTGTGTGTGTGTGCGTGCGTGCGTGCGTGTGTATACTAGCTTAAAAGCCTTATCAGGTGGGAGTTAAGCTCGATAAGAAAGGCAACAATAAACTACAGAAGAACTCAAAATTGACCGCTGCTTTTAAGTATTGCTTTACTATTTAAGGTTACCTTTTAAAAGTTTGACGATAATTCTTCTGCTGCTACTAAATTTAATCATTCGTACAAACAATTATTTTTATGGTTGTCTTTCGCAATTAATTTCGATTATTCCCAAATTTATTTCCCAATTATAAAAAAAAATGTTATGGTACAAAAAAGTCTGTCGCAAAAAATCACACGCAAAATCGCCAAAAACAATCTCAGTAATGAAAAGTTGGGAATTCTAAATTTCAGGATTGTGGGTCCGGATATGGCGTGGTATGTTTTTAATGTGATCATGGAGTCGGCCTTTTTCCAAAATAGTATATGTTGGGCTAAGGCCTCTAGGAGTAAAGTTGAAAAAGTATGACACAGTGACATTCGCATTTATTATATAGAAGAAGATGATCTATTGAATGTTGTGTCGCTTTAATTGAAAAAAGTGTGGCACAGTGACACACTGACATATATATATATATATATATATATATATATATATATATATATATATATATATATATATATATATATACAGTGGGTAGCAAAAGTATTTAACACATTGGTTTTTCTTACATATCTCAAAAAATAATTCAACGAAATTTATGCGAAATATTTAAACGAACATTGTTGAAATAGTTAGCAAGCTTGTCTCGCTACATCAGTTATGACTGAAAAGTAAAGTCGATCCTTATTAGGAGCCCCATACTTTTGCCCTTGTGCCACATGTAAGCTACGCACAGAAAATAACTATATATATATATATATCGCACATATAGTGCTTGTGTTAATAAAACAGTTCTCGATGTAATACCAAAAATAATAATTTTATATGAAGAAAATATACATATTGTCCGTCACCATTATTTCGTGAGGTATTGGAGCTAAAACCAAAATCTTAAAATGGGAAAGGTGATAGATCTAATTTATGCTTTATTGAAAAATTAGCTTTCATAAAATACTAAAACAGACCTAGCTTATTAAACAAGTGAAATGATGGTTAAATGTAGGCATAAAAATAAATACCTGCTGAAATACGTATATCAAGATTAATTTCAATGTAAATTATGGTTAGTTTTTTTAAAAATAATATTCACATCTCTAAAGTAAGTTTTCTACACACACACACATACACACACACACACACACACACATGTATATATTTAAAATCCCGCTTATTTTCAATGCCAAATATGTCTTTCAAAATAAAAAGAACTATAATCACCCTATATTATATGCCTGTGCCAACATGGCGATAACCAGGTATTTTTAATAAAATTGAAATTAAATAATGGTCAGTCTATACTCAGTACCTGAATATTGCGCTGTGCATGAAACTCCAAGTCGTGCTACCGATGAGGAATAATATATATATATATATATATATATATATATATATATATATATATATGACGTCACCCCGTGCTATCTGCCCCGTTGCCGTTCTGTCCCGTGACGACCAATGTGACTTGGTATTGGTCGCGGCATCAAATGTGACGTTCTAACCCTTTGCTAAATTCGGATGGGAATCTGGTTAGATTCGGTATCAGCCTTGTCGTTTCCAGCTCGCCTCCCAGGTCTGGTTACCGAAGTAACTGCTTTGATTTGTAGTCTAACCTACCCACGTTGGGATTTGATCTTAGGTAGACGAAATCAATCAGTCGCCGGGCCGCAATGCAAGCCGAATCAGAGCAAAGATAACACCACACAAGTATATGTAAAAGAAAATAAAGTAACAACTCGAAAAGTTCAAATGTGTTAAAAAAAAGAATAACAATAGTTTATATCTGGTTGCTGAATACAGGACTGCATCTTTCTCGCAAACCGCTAATATGGATTCGTGACACTTTGTGTTTGTTAGGCGAGTCTTAACATCTTAAATTGTTTTTCAAGAAACTGGTTTTTGGTGTCTTCAGGCGATATTAGCAAAACTGGTTTTGGTGGTGTGAGTCTAAGTCGTTCTTCAAAAATAAATTGTTCTTGGTTAGAAGTCGAAATCAGAATGCGTGGATATCTTTCAGTCAGCTTCCTGCGAGGCGGGTCTCAGAGCTCACAGCTCAACTCTGCGTCTCTCTCTCCAACTGCTTTCTGTGTTAGTGCCGTCCACTCGCTGCGACTCTGCTTATATGGACGCCGACCAAAACCGGGGTGGGCCTGTCGAGGTTTGAGGTTCCTTGATAATTCTAAATCCGGATTTTCTTTGTTTTCGGACAGGAAAATTTATTACTTTCCATTTTTGGAAGTCCATTACTTTCTATTTTAAGGGAATCGTGCTCCCAAATTCTTCCTTTCTCATATTGGTATCTCACATGTTTACCTTCGCCTACCGCTCACGCCACCATTCAGCCAATGAACGCTCAGCAGCGTGGTTGTTTGCAATTATCGCTCAAAGAAAAAAAAAATATCTTCCTTTTTCTTTTTCTTCTTTTTTCTCTTCCCCGAGCAGACCTCTCACGACACGTAGTGTGGTCCCTAATCTCTATCTTAACAGAATGTCACCTGCACTTTATCAATCGAGATTTCTGACAGCGTCATGTGGGTGGTTAACTGAACGTATTCGTATTCTGTCGCTAATTAACTATCCTGATATCAAACTTTTATCATGTTCACGTCTGGACAATAAAACAGGCGTTTTTCCCAAAACCAAATGATATCTCCGAAAGATAGTTAATGGTTTATTCTTTTCCCTTTCTCTCCCTTTCTCTCTGTGGGTGGCCTTCAGCTGATGTCTTTCTTGGTCCATTTCT
>CAHIKZ030000102.1:345000-365000 GCA_903632075.3 Acanthosepion pharaonis | reverse complement strand
ATTCTGGAGAGAAAAAATTGTCTATCACGACACAGTGAACAGATCTTCTTTGCAGGAGACCTAGCAACTGATTCAATATAATCTTTCAACTTTATGTAGGCAGAGAAAATTAGCTCGATAAGCCTCAATGAGCCCCTCTGAAGAAGGATAGCATCAGTCATGCTAATGGAAGACAGAAATGGCTCTCACATGTGATTATTAAGAGAAGTTTAGTTTTGGAGAAGTTCAAATTAAGAACCCATTTCTTGCCTCTGTTAACAGCAGATCGGAGATCAGCTGCTAATTTGATCTTATCGAACTTATCAGACTTACTATTGAGACAAGAGTAAATAGTTATGTCATCAGCACAGATAACGAGATGAAGATTAGGAGCAAATTAACGATAGAACAAATGAAGTCGAAAAGCGTGTCTTAGAATATATTACTGGGTACGTAGCCGAGTGGTTAGATTCTGTTTCATGCATAAACGCAATCGAGAGAACAACTTAAATAGATAGATAGATAGATAGATAGATAATGAACTTGCTTAGATAGATAGATAGATAGATAGGTAGATAGATAGATAGATAGATAGATAGATAGATAGATAATGAACAGTCTTAGATAGATAGATAGATAGATAGATAGATAGATAGATAGATAGATAGATAGATAATGAACTGCCTTAGATAGATAGATAGATAGATAGATAGATAGATAATGAACTGCCTTAGATCGATAGATAATGAACTGGCTTAGATAGATAGATAAATAGATAGATAGATAATGAACAGTCTTAGATAGATAGATAGATAGATAATGAACTGGCTTAGATAGATAGATAGATAGATAGATAGATAGATAGATAGATAGATAGATAATGAACTTGCTTAGATAGATAGATAAATAGATAGATAGATAATGAACAGTCTTAGATAGATAGATAGATAGATAGATAGATAGATAGATAATGAACTGGCTTAGATAGATAGATAATGAACTGGCTTAGATAGATAGATAAATAGATAGATAGATAATGAACAGTCTTAGATAGATAGATAGATAGATAGATAGATAATGAACTGGCTTAGATAGATAGATAGATAGATAGATAGATAGATAGATAGATAATGAACTTGCTTAGATAGATAGATAAATAGATAGATAGATAATGAACAGTCTTAGATAGATAGATAGATAGATAGATAATGAACTGGCTTAGATAGATAGATAAATTGATAGAGAAATAATGAACAGTCTTAGATAGATAGATAGATAGATAGATAGATAGATAATGAACTGGCTTAGATAGATAGATCGATAGATAGATAGATAGATAATGAACTGGCTTAGATAGATAGATAGATAGATAGATAGATAGATAGATAGATAGATAGATAGATAGATAAATAGATGAAACAAAACTGCATGTTGTCTTGAATTGAAAATTTCTTCATTCGAGGAAACCATATTTTTCCAATTCTACAACATGCTTTCATTATCTCTCTATGTTTCTGAGATGAGACATTATTTACACTATTTATATTATTCAGACTATTGTCCTCATCTTTGTCGCCATATTTATTACAACGTTTCAGCCCGGCTTTCTTCGGCTGGTTGGAATGTCGAACTGAACCCTTTATTTCGCTCACTTCAGTAAACTGTTCTGGTTCCACGTGCCTCTGTCTAATGGATGTCAGTTATCTCCTGTTAATCCCCCTCTTCAAGATCTCCATCAACTTAACCAGGTATTGAACTTACATTCTTTGAGTCCTGTCACTGGATCTAACTAACGGCTTTATCCACTGTGCCAGGTGTCTTTGGAGACATCTGTGTATGAATTTCTGGGTATTATAAACCTAATATCTTCAGTAACCATACTTCAATTTCTGCTGTTATCACTGCATGTTTTTACCGGGGAATTAACAGGAGATAACTGACATCCATTAAACATGGCATTGTGGAACTAGAACAGTCTACCTCAGTGAGCGAAATAAAGTGCACAGTTCGACATTCGAACCACCTGCAGAAGGCCGGAGCGTACAATGGCTGAAACGTTGTAATAAATATGGCGACAAAGATGAGGACTGTAGTCCGAATAATGTAAACAGTATGCTTTCATTAAAATCATTTTTGAAAACACTGAGTTATATTGGTGGAATGACATTTCTATGTCGCTTTTGCCTTCGGAAAACCCAGGGTTAGCCACAGGATACTTGTCTACTTCAGCTGCCATTGCAAATTGGGTATCTCTGGTTTCATACTGCAAGTTTTAACGCAGCTGGTTGGCAAGTTGCATGATTATTTGCTAAAATTCTTTTTACACCCGTCCTTGGCGACGAAGAATGTATTGCGCTAAAATTCGAAATCAAGAGGACTTACCTGTCTTGTTAATCAACATCTGAAATCCTATTCCAGTGCTCGAACACTCATTATCTGCTAGAAATAAGCGATTATCATTGTAAATTACACAACTGCTTGATTAGTACTAAGTATTGAAGCAAAAATTAGATGTAAAGCAACAAACAATAATTTTTGCATGTCATTAGGTGCATCTGCAGCTGCACTAAAGTGGGTTTAATGAAAACGGTTCATTGTCGAACATTTCGTAATGTCTCCGACTAATTCCAAAACTAACGAAGCATACTGAAACATTCTGTTAAAAGAAATAAAATGAACAACGGCACTCGGCGTTGCTAGGTTTGAATTAAATAGGAATCAATGCGCGGTGAATAATTATTCGGTGCTGTTTCCACAAAGGCAGAAGACTAGTTAAAGAGTGGAGTAGAAACTCATTAATGCGCGTACACATGACTTAAGTAAATACGAAAACGCCTGGCGAAGACAAGGGGAGATAATTGCTTCGTTTACTATTATTTATCTTCTCGTGCAGATTAAAATGAAACAGCTAAAATATTTGTTGCTAAGATAAAACCACACAATTGCAGATACATCATATATATATATATATATATATATATATATATATATATATATATATATTGCCAAATGGATAAATATAGTTAAATGTACTACGAGCAAGCGTTCGTATACAAATACATATATACATACTCTATAGTATAAGAAAAAACAGTATTCGAGGATACCCGTCTACTAGGGTGGCTAGCCACTCCCTATTCCAGACGCTTGCTTAGGCGTATTTGTGTTTATTCAGCACCCACAGAGCACATCTGCGGATTTTTAAAGATGTCGAATCTTAAACGATATTTAATTACCAGAGAAAAAATTCACACATAAAATTTTGATTTTCTTCTGAATTTTTTTTAGAGAGTGAAAAATATTAACGCTACCCTAAAGAATAAGACGCATTCCTTTAACAAGAAACAGATATTAGGGTTTTAAATAGTTTTCCCCACTCCTCATTGAAAGTTTGAGTACCCACAGAGCCCACCCGTGGTTTATACTGCAACTATACTGAGCAGACCTTAGTTACAGTTTCTGGGGGAAAAGATGTGTTATCTCGCGTGATCAACAATTTGAACAAGGCCAACACTTTGAAGTCCTCAGTCACGACGACTTATTTAGTCCTAACACAGCTATCGACGATCCCCAAGGTCAACCCTATGGTATGGTTTTCCGGCATTTACTAAAAGTGCATACTGGGATCGACCTCTAGTGCGATGATATCAGGAAGTCTCCTCCCTGACAAATCAAATATGATGAGGTCAAACACGTGTCTCATGGTCTCAATGCGAACGTTCTAGCCATTCGACAACGTGTCAAGAATATAGTGTAAGAAAAAAACAGTGCTCAATAAATTTAAATAACAAAGCTATATATATATATATATATATATATATATATATATATATATATATATATATATATATATCATATTTTACATTGATTGCACAACTTGTAGATTCATCGTTCAACATTTTTCAGGTGCAATTTTTCGTCAACACCACTTCTGTCATATTTCTGTTTATTGCGATATGTTTTATTGTAGGGGTGGATTATTATCGTTGTTAAAATATTTAAAATAATTGAAGTTTAATTCTGGACTCTGGGTTGTGCAATGTAAGATATTATGTACATTTCTTTATATATATATATATATATATATATATATATATATATATATATAAGACGATCTAGGTATGTGGTTACAAATAGGGGTTTAAGGCAGGTGTAGATAAGAAAATGTAAAAGAAGGGCCTAATTTTCTGCTAGTGACATCTCTTCCAAATTTCTCCTCTAATATTCTCCAACTGGAAGTGAATTCTAAATAGCACGAAGGGAAAGTTTAAGATTAGTATTTTAATTGAGATTGAAAGATACTACCCCAATGTGGAAAATAAAATTATTTAAATGGGAATAACTGTTGATAATTGGATACATAAAAACAACCACGAGTTTACTTAATGAACAAAAATCAAAAACAATCACGAGTTTACTTCAATGTTCTGTCTATGGATTTTTCCAATCGACTACTTCATAGAAAATACCCAAAACTCCACCGAATTTCAAATTAATTTCTTCGTAGATTGTTTTAAAATTTAGATATTTATCAAACCTTAACCTCCCAAATATGTACGTTAAAGTAACGCGAACTGACAGCGTCTAAGAACTTGAATGAAACCTGTCGTGTAATTTATTGGGGTTGTTGTAACGTCTTCCTTATCGCTCACCCCTTAACCACCTTTATCTTGAGACGAGACGCGTTAGATTTGAGCAACATCCAGCCGACACACTGGGGTTAAAATAAGAAACTAAAATGATACATATGACACACTCATATCCTCTCTCCCACCTCACTTCCTCAATTCGTTAACTTTGCGTATACTTGATGAGGTCCGTAAAAAACGTGTGAATTTCTTTTCATTCTTTATTTCAGCTTTTGGAAGTAAAGTCTGATGATCCAGAACCCTGTAAAAGGGGTTATGGTGAAATAGCTTATTACATGGAATCTTAACGTGGTCTGTCTTTTATCCAAATATATATATATATATATATATATATATATATATATATATATATATTTTTTACAAGTACTTTCAATCTTATCTGCAACCATATTCAGAGGTTGCGTATCTATGGATTTGTTATGACTTAGCACTCTAAATTCAAAGTATTTTGCCACTATTCAAAGGAGGCAACTTAGGTGATTTTTTTAAAAGATTTAAAAAAAAAATAAAGATTTTATTTTTTAATTGTAGTATTTCTAATGTTTTTTTTAATATAAAACTTTGCTGCTACAGACATTTAACAACATTGCTGGTGTACTCGTACTTGACTTTATTTTTAGTCGCAATTCTCGTATATAAAGGGCTTCCAAAATTTTAAGTCTTTGCTTGTTAGTATCTTGATGGTGCACTGGCGTATTTTCGACTAATATCTGTCTAAACGTTGAATGTGGACATGAGTGTTCCTTTAAATGTTCTGAGATTGAACTATGATCATTCAAGTGAAACATAAGTCTTCTCGTCATTGTCGTTGTTGTAAAATAAACATACAACATAACAATTCTTTTTAAAATAATCACCTAAATTAACTCACTAGCGCTTTGTTTAATTTTTTCTTTTATTTTTCCAATTTTTGAATAAGATGTTGATTATTGTGCTCGGAATATCATAGTAATGTAAAAACTTCCAGCTTTCCAAAAATAGCAGAATGCAAAGAATTCAGAAAACTATACAGACACCACACTGGTTGAAGAAATGATAGAAATGGGAGATATACTTATCCACAGTCTCGAGGTAAGTACTCGATAGCTTATTCGAAAATTGGAAAAATATAATAAAAAAATTAACAGAAAATACTTTTCGCTTCATTTCCATCAAACCCTTTTGTATACACACACACACACACACACACACATATATATACAAATATATATATTTATTTCCTAACGCTTTATATATATATATATATATATATATATATATATATATATATATATATATAAAATTAAAAATTTTAGATTGTTATAAATATTATTTAAGTAAAATTTATGACAATTACGTTAAAAATAGCTAATTCATTTCTCTGATTTAGTAAACTTTATTTTTTTTATCGTAATATACATACTTATACTTGATATGTAAAAATAATTTTACTTACTGTAAGTAATTCTAATACATTTACTTCTTTTAAAAAAGAAATATAGTCTATTAAAACTAACAGTGAAAATATTTTAAAGTTGTACTTAAAATTTTAGTTAAATAAAAAGAAATTCTATCCTTAACATCTTTTAAAATTGTAATTAAATAAAACGTATTCCAACATATAGATTTCCCTCTAAGTACTACAAGCACTTAAAGGAATCCAATAAAACACCTACAGTAAAATGAAATTAATATGAAAAGCTAGAAGATGTAAGCCATTGAATGACCCATGTCCTTTGTACTTACATGAGAAACAAGATATTACTAGGTTTATATAAAAAATAAAAGTTAACTAAATCAATTAGCTTTTTTCTGGCGTCATTGTCATGAAATTTACTTAAATAATATTTAAATATAAATAAAAAAATTGTTACCTAATAATATACATACTTATAGTTGATGTGAAAACAACTCTACATACTGTAAGGGATTCTAATACATCTACTTGCTCTTAAAAGAAATATAGTATATTAAAAATTAAAAGTGAAAATATTTTTCAAATTGTAGTTAAATAAAACGTATTCTAATCCCACCCCTAAATCTTTAAATATACAAATATAAAAAAGACCTTAAGAATCTTTGCCGTTAACAATAAAATTTAAAAAAAATCCAGACGACATGCATTTAACGGATGTCAGATTTCATTGAAGAATACATCCCTACCCCCTACCAAAACGTAACTTATAACAGATACATCAAAATACAGACATAATGAACACGCAAACACCCCTTGTCTGGTGGAAGTGGATTTATCTGTAACCATGGGAACGTGAATTATGATTTTAGCTGTGTCTTTAAAACCCAGTAATTTTAAAAGTTACTCCAAAATTCGCTTGAGGATGAAATGGAACTAATGTCTTTAATTTAATTACAAAATTAAATTCGGGGCTTTTAGCTTCCATTTTTAAAACATGGTTAGAACTGTGTAGCGAAAAACCATATTTTAAATCAATTTATTTATAATAATTATATATATATATATATATATATATATATATATTTATATATATTTATTTCCTAACGCTTTATTATTTTTATATAAATTTATTTCCTCACTCTTTCTTTATATATACTTATGTATATATATTATATATATATATTTATATATATTCATTTCCTAACGCTTTATTATTTATATATAAACGAACAGCCTGAAGCGTAATAGATGTGAAGGAGAAAAGGAAGAGTATTGAAATCGTATTTTATTGGGAGTAAATAAAATGAACGTACTTTCTTCCTGCTTCATACGAACTTGAAAAGTACCTTATACTAAGTATGCATCTTCTCATTATTTTCGATGTTTCATTCAGTAGTTTTTTTTTTTCGACTGGTTATGTTATAATTGTTAACTTTTCCTCCAGACACAATTGGCCGATATCACTACGGTTGCTGTTAGTTTTGGCTTTGGAAAATATTCTCCAGTTCACGATAGGATCTTTGTTATTTTTTCTTTTAATTTCCACACATGATTGCCTAGTCTGGTAGAATTTCTAAGGCTTTATAGCTTGCATGATGACTTTTGATTATACCATCTCTTCATAATACTGCCTTCTGCCCATATATTTTGCTCTGGCCGTTTGTATCTTTTACTTTCGCTTTGTAAATTAATTCTTCCGCTTTGCAAACTCCATCTAGTGCATATTTACCTTTGTCTCTACACTTACATGTTTCACTGTTAACGATATCTTGCTGCGTGCTATCCTGGTATTTTGTCTTTTTATTATAGTTTCAAAATTACTAGTACAGCTGTAGCTTAATTTAACTGTCTTTTTGTTAAAGATCGTGTATAATTCGTAATTTTGGGAAAATATGTATATATATATATATATATATATATATATAGAGAGAGAGAGAGAGGAGAGAGAGAAAGAGAGAGAGAGTGAGAGAGAGACAGAAATACAACCTAAATTATTTACAGCTGCATGGATAACACAGAAAAAAATAAGATCTAAGCACAGTAAAATACTACTCGACAAAACCAATAACGATTAGAACAGCAATAACAATAAAGTACACCAAAATAACACCATTAAATGTAAATGCAGAAACAAACAAAATTGCCCATTTAACAATAAATGTTTAAACAATAACATAATATACAAAGCCAGCATAAATAATAACATTAACACAGACGAAAAAATTAAATAGTAACCACAGAATAAATAATGAAAAAACTATAACCATAAAATATCATACGAAGGAAAAAATAAACAGACGATACAACCTTATCAAAATACATATGAAGTCAAAAACAAAACAACATTCCCACAAAAATCAAATGTGAAATTATAAAAGAGCAGCTTCATAGAGTAGTAACAGCAAAAGTTTTAAATTATGCTTAGAGGAAAAATGAACAATATTTAGTTTTAAAAAACAAAATGAACTCTTAAACAAGAAAATTGGAATAGGGCAAATGTAAACATAAAATATTTACTTTGGAATCTAAGCACAAACTAAAATAAACAAATAAATACAAATAAAACATATATAATCTTTAAAAATATGTAATACAAACTTTTAATAAATAGAAAAGCAAGTATAATATAAACTTAATTTATTAATGAATAAATAAATGAACAAATATTAAGCTATGCATCTATGCGCGTGTGTGTGTACATGTGGACATACAAACACACCACAAAAATAAACAAATCGAACCGACCATAATGAATATCTCCATAGATAACAACAAGTAAAAAACAGATCACCTAATAATCACTAAATAAAAATACAAATGAAATATTAAACGATAACATACGATATAAACATGTACTCATTTCAATTACATATACTACTTAACAATTACATATACGTGCGTTCGTGCAGCGTGCGTAGGTGTGTGGGAGTGTATACTATATATATATATATATATATATATATATATATATATATATATATATGTATACAAAATGATATTTAAATATTAAATATCTTCAACATTCATAAAGTAGTTTATTACTAACAAAGCACGTATAAGCGTGTCTATGTGTACATATGTATACATACGTATGCATATATATGCGCGCGAATCGATGTGTATAAGTGCGTATAAACAGGCATATAATTACAGGCATATGCACATAAATTGTAACAATAAGAAATCAATTTAATTATAAATCTAATCTCCTACAATTAGTACTTAGCTTACCATTAAATCCAATTAAAAAAAGCGAAATAATATCCTAGCGTAAATAATATAAATATATGTAAGTATGCATGTGTGTATATGTGTATATATGTGCGTATGTGTGATCATGTGTATGTATAAGTATTTACCATGTAAGCATTAACATCATTGATATCGCACACACACACACATATCTCTCTTTCTCTCTCTCTCTCTCTCTCTATATATATATATATATATATATATATATATGGCCACCTGTATTCGAGAATACACGTCTACTAGGGCTAGCCACTCCCTATTGCAGACTCTCGCTCAGGGATATTTGTATTTGCTCAACAACCACAGAGCTCACCTGTGGTTTATGCTGCAACTATGCCGAGCAGACCTTAGTTACAGTTTCTGGGAGAGAGCGTGTTATCTAGAATGATCAATAATCTGAACAAAACTAGCACCCTCACACCCTCGGTCACGATGACTTGTGACTTCCTGCTAGCACAGTTATCGACGGCCCCAAGTGTTCCGTCTACAAAATTTCACACACAAGATTTGAGTCAACCCGTGGTATGGTGTTCAGGCACTTTCCAAATGTGCTGCACACTGGGATCGTCCCCGCTCCAGACCGATAACATCAGGAAATCTCCTCTCTGACAAATCGACCATGGTGAGCTTCGAATATATATATATATATATATATATATATATATATATATATATATATATAAATAAAAGAAAGAAAAGTAAGATATATAATCCGGTGATCTTATAGATATTTTTACTTTTACAAAATAGTGCTCAATGTAAATTTACAGATCATTAATATTATAAATTAATTGATTTAAAATATGTTTCTTTCGCTACACAGTTCTAACCATGTTTCAAAAGTGGAAGCTAAAAGCCCCGAATTTAATTTTGTAATTAAATTAAAGACATTAGTTCCATTTCATCCTCAAGCGAATTTTGGAGTAACTTTTAAAATTACTGGGTTTTAAATACACAGCTAAAACAAAATTCATGTTTCCAAGGTTACAGATAAATCTATTTTGCTAGACTAGGGGTGTCTGAGTGTGCAATATGTCTATATTTTAATGTATCAGTTATTGCTACGTTTTGGTAGTGGGTAGGGATGTATTTTTTCATATTTTTTTATACGTTAAAAGTGTGTCGTCTGGATCTTTAAAAACTTTTTATTGTTAACGGCTAAAATTCTTACGGCAATTTTTTCCTTCGTATATTTAAAGATTTTGGGGGTGTTTAGGTAAGAATACTTTTTATTTAACTACGATTTGAAATATTTTTACTTTTAATTTTTAATATACTATATTTCCTTCAAGAACAATTAAATGTAGTTAGAAGCCCTTACAGTTTGTAGAATTATTATCACATCAAGTATATTACGATTTTTAAAACCCAGTAATTTTAAAAGTTACTCCAAAATTCGCTTGAGGATGAAATGGAACTAATGTCTTTAATTTAATTACAAAATTAAATTCGGGGCTTTTAGCTTCCATTTTTGAAACATGGTTAGAACTGTGTAGCGAAAAAAACATTTTAAATCAATTAATATATATATATATATATATATATATATATATATATATATAGTAAAATATTGTCTTAGCATTAATACCAATTATTTATATAAAAATGTAAATAAACGAAGTAACCTTTCTTAAGCGCAAAGAAAATGCCCATAAGTGAAAATGAATAAATAGAAATTGGTCACATATCCACAGCCGGATCAAATCCAAACTAAGTCTATTATAGGTCATTCTGTGATGTCAACGAATGTCCGTTATCACGTTCGTAATTCTCGTTGTAGTCGAGACTTTAGAATCAGAGATACAACTAAAGTAACTATAGTGACTCCTTCCAATAATACTCGCACTCGTAATCTTTCTTTTCTTTTGACGTACCATGTCCTTTCAAGACGTAGGCGAACATGGTCCTTCACCTCCCTCTATCCCCTGTAGCTCTCAAGAAGTTCTTTCCCTTTGCTTCCTTCCCCAGACCACGTTCTGTCATCCACTTGCTTAAGCCCGCTAGGTATGTCACGCATTGTTTTCCCTTGTCTCTTTTTCTCTATACTGAACGCGTGAGTATCAGATTCTCCAGGTCCTCATTATGTGTCCCAGAAATTTCAGCTGCCTTTTCCTGATATTAAGTATAAGCCTCCTCCTTGTTTGCAAAATCTCTAAGATCTCATCGTTGCTCACATGCTCGAGCCATGATATCATTAGCAGTCTTCTGTAGGCCCACGTCTCCGTCGTCTCGAGTTTCTTCTTCATCTTTGATGAAATTTTCTAATAATAAATACCGTAAGGAAGGACAGATGTCACGTAACAGCTCAGTATTCTTTTCTTTGTTACCAAAGAAATCATCCTGCCTCGCAATATTCTGCCCTGTTTTTGAAATGCATTCTTGGCCATCCCAATACGTTTACGTGTCGCATTTACCGTCCTCTGTCAAAATGCTTCCCAGATATATTATACTTCCGCGTCTGCTTGATTCTAGTGTTCCCGGCCTGTAAATTACTCTTCGACTCATCTTCATACTGATGATCATGCATTCTATCCTCTTGTAGTTTGCACACTAGTAATACTCGTTCGAAATAGTGACTGCCGAATAGTAATCCGTAGAGTGATTAGTATAGAGAAATAGTATAGAGGATAGTATAGAGAATTGCGATCACTTAGACGCCACGCTAATTCTCATATATACATTTCCTTGACGATCACGTGGTCTACTTATTATAAATGGAATCACCTTTTTTTTTCTCACTGGTGATCTGTATACAAACTCCGGTATCGGCAACGGCACTTTATCCCGGTACATCACATAGAAAAAACGAAGAAAAGGGCAAAATGATCACGACTGACATCCGTGCAGACGGGCGAAAGCGTGCGCGCGGACAAGAGCACATAAAAAAAATGCATAAGAAAATTTACACCAGTGTTAAATGTTTATAAAAATTGAAAAAAATAAAAGCATTAAATTGATGATAACCTCTGAAGAGCAGACGAAGAGGTCCGTCTACATAACTCTGGAGTCGGCAGGCTGAAGGTAACATCAATCAGGTGTGACAATTTTTACTCACAATAATTATATATATATATATATATATATATATATATATATATATAATTTAATGTATAAACTGAATAAAAATTTCAAAAGCAAGGAAATATTCTTGTTCCGAAACAAAAGAATAGTTTACCAAAATGCTTGATACCAAAAAAGAAAGCAGAAATTAAATAAAACATAGTTTTCTGTATTAAAATCATCCTGGGTAAGACGTTAAACTACATCCGCGTCCTGGGTAAGACGATAAACTACGTCCAGCAGCAAGGCCTCTGATCAAGATGTTTTGAGGAGTGTGGAACCACCTCTTAATTGCTGGTGTTCCCAGGTCTACTCCGACCCTAGGTGGTAGCGCCTGTTAGGGTCCCAGCCATGGGCAAATAATTAACTGTTACCAATAATACTTTTTGAAAAACAATATTAACAGAAATAAAATTTTGAAGAAAAGTATTACCAGAAACAGATTTTTGACGAAACAAAATACTACAGCAATAAATTTTTTGTCGGCATTAAATAACCCATTGAGATGAAATATGCCGTAAAACAAAATAAACCAGTCCAATCTAAACCAAAAAATACGTATTATATTCAATTCATACGAATCTATCCTAAAAATGTTGTCGGCATTAAATAACCCATTGAGGTTGATATGTCGTAAAACAAAAAAAACCAGACCAATCTAAACCAAAGAATACATATTATATTCATACGAATCTATCCTAAAAATGTTGTCGGCATTAAATAAACCACTGAGATTGATATGCTGTAAAATAAAATAAACTAAACCAATCTAAACCAAAGAATATATATTATATTCATACGAATCTATCCTAAAAATGTTGTCGGCATTAAATAACCCACTGAGGTTGATATGCTGTAAAACAAAATAAACCAATCCTGTATGAAAAACTTTTAATTTTATATGCTACATGACAAATAAATTCTCTAGATTAAGGATAGCATTGATTTGCATTTTTTATTTTGTTTATTACATGGACCATTGTGTGGAAATTATACTTGATCGTGATCTTACGCCATTTATCTTTTTATTTACGGTTATAAATTGATGGAAATGTACGGAAATATAATATATATTTTCACAGGACATTTAAATGGCATTTTGAATGTGCCTTGCTTAGAATAGATACCATATATATTCGTTTTCGGTACACAGCGAAGCATACAAAAAGATTACCATCTTCTGTAGAATTGACTAATGCCATTAAGTACCAGAAGCTGCTACGAGAAAAATATGGCGTCTTACGTTCTACATTCCTTTCTGAGAAAAAATGGAGACAGAAATATAAGGCTCACTTTTCTAAATTTGATTCTATTTCTTTAAATATCTCTTTTAGTTCACATCGCAGTATATTACCTTATCAGCCATCAGCTGGAGAGCACCAGTAATAAGCTACCTTAGAATTAATTTATAATTGATTTAAATTATTGATGCATTTAGTTATAAAATTAACGCAAGAAAAATACTGTCACCACTCGATGTTGATCTCAGTATGCACTCATGTATATAGTGGCAGCCAACTCGTGAGTATGGCCATTACTACATATCTTTTTAGAGAATATCTACTGGTGTGCTAAAAGTGTGTGGCTCTTTAGCCAGGCAAGAGGCTTACATATTCCGGCACAAACAGGGCACTTAAGAGGTGCAACAGAGAGTGTTAGATTATCCTGCAATTTAAAATATCGCATGAAACCGCTTCTGGACCCGTATGTCTTACCGCAAATATCACATTTCAGTTGCTGAACGTCTATGGCTTTATATTCAATTGCCACAACTTCGTCGGTGTGCTCCCAAGTGACTCCTTAGATCAGCCATCGACAAACACACTCTACCATTATCTGTGCATGTCAGATCGAGCTGCCTGTGGGTGTCTTCAGGAAGTTCAACGGGGACGCCTTTACTCACATCTCTTTTATGCCTTGTGTGCCTCCTCTTCTCCTCCTCAAAGTGACTCCTTTCAATCTGAGCAGCTTCATACCAATTATTGCGATCAGATGCACGTTCTTTCCTCTTCTCACAAGGAGTTTTTCACTCCTTGATGTAGTTCTTAAAGCGCATCTTAGGCTTGACGCCATTTATCTTCCCTATTCGCAGCTCACCATATAACAATTGCTTTAGAATGCGGCTGTCATCGATTCTCACGAGATGGCCCGTCCACCAAAGTAGATATCTTAGCATCAAGGATTCAAAACTAGCACATCCACTCCTGTCTAGCACGTCTACATCACTAATAAACATTTGCCAGGTAATGCCAAGGATAAGATATAAGCAGTACTGTTGTAATCTCTCAAGCTTTTACATTTGTCTGCGGTAAACGAATTGCGACTCGCAAGCATAAAAAAGTGCTGTAAATCCTTTAGCTTTGTACTCACTGAATATCCGTGCTGAGGTCATAAACGTTTGTTCAGATTATGTGGTTTGAAATTTCAAAATCACAGAATATGTTCAACGTGCACCCAAGATACATATATATATATATATATATATATATATATATATATATATATATATATATATATATATATATAGAGAGAGAGAGAGAGAGAGGGTGTCCACGTGATTTTCTATTTTCTATTTATTTACCCGTAGTCATATATTCAGTCCGTTATTTGCCATGCGTGATACACGCTTAGGCGATCATGCATCTTTCGATATATGACTGACGAGGTAGATTTTTTCTCGCTGTAGGTTGTCATTTCTTTCTGCAGTAGACCAGTTGCCATCCAAGGCTATAGAAGCCGGTCTGTCTTGCTATTTACCCATAGCTGAATTAGAAGAGGCTGTTAGCACGTAAGTAATGTATTCGACTCGAATTCGAACTCGGCTACCTTGATTCCTTGATCCGAGCCGCTATCCATACTCCATCGTGCCTTCCCTATGACATTATCAAAGTGGACATCTTAGTGCGACTATATTTTTGTACTATAATAGTCTCCGCCTTACCGATATCTTCCTGAGACTTTTTTTCTTTTGGCATTCGCAAACAAGCCGAGGCGATCGAGTTCAGGAAATTTTGCTACGCGTTGGGGATTTATTGTGTTTGTTGGTACAAATGCCGTGCATTTGTTTTCAGTGATGTAAAATTAAGACACAATCATTTAACTATTTAGAGATTTCTCAGTCAGCGTAATCAATAAAAATAATCGAACAAAATCCAGAGCGAAATTTCTGTTCTACATTAATTTCTAACTAGCAAACACTCGATTATAAAGTTAGTTGTATGATTTCAATGAATATAGCTGAGGTCTAGTAAACTTCTGACGACGCGCAGTGTTTAACTATCTCGCTTCGTATCTCAGTTTGTTAGCGTCATTAGCTATATTAGCACAAGGTGTGCCACTATGAGCTAGAAGAAAGCTCAAATATTCTAGCTAACGTGTAACATCTGATGTACTCATTAGTTTCAATTGTTTTGCTATATATGCGCTGTTAAAAGCAACGTTGTATTTTCTGTGTCTAAACCCCAATGGCCAATTGTCTTTTCTCCGATTTATTTTGACTCTTTGATAGTCTCATTAAGTTCATAACAAACACGGCTGAGGCACTTTGACGTTGTATAATGGTTAGCAATATTGTATCACTAGATCAATTACGACGGAATAGTGAGTTGGATGCTCACTAGGTGCCGCATAGTTGCAGCCATGTGCCACATCTAAACTACGCTTAGAAAATCATTTGAGCAGCTCGGCGTGGTGTAATGGTTAGCAAGCTGGTCTCTCTAGATAAGTTACGACTGAAAAGTGAATTCGACCCTCACTAGGTACCCCATACTTTTGGCTTTGTGCCACATCTAAGCTACGCTTAGAAAATATTATGGGGCACCTCGAGGCGGTGTAATGGTTAGCAAGCTTGTCTCTCTAGAACATTTACGACTGAGTAGTGAGGTCCATCTTCACTTGCTACCCCCTTCTTTCGGCCTTGTACCACATCTAAGCTACGCCTGGAAAATCATTATAATGGTTAGCAAGATTGTATCGCTCGATCAATTACGACGGAATAGTGAGTTGGATGCTCACTAGATGCCGCATTGACTCAGCCATGTGCCACATCTAAACTACGCTTAGAAAGTCATTTGAGCACCTCGACGTGGTGTAATGGTTAACAAGCTGGCCTTTCCAGATCAATTGCGACGGAGTAGTGATTCCCACTGCATGCGCCATATTTTCGACTTTGTGCCTCATCCATACTACCCTTAAAAATAATGCGCCTCGACGTGTTGTAATGGTTAACAAGCTGGTTTCGCTCGATCAATTACGATGGAATAGTGAGTTCGATCCTCACTGCGAGCACCATATTTTCGACCTTGTGTCGCATCTAAACTACACTTAGAAAATGATTCGACAAACTCCACGTGGTGTAATGATTAGCAAGCTGGTCTCGCCAGATCAATTACGACGGAATAGTGAGTTCGATTCTCGCTGCATGCACCACATTTCGACCTTGTACATCATCCATACTACCCTTAGAATATATATGAAGCACCACGACGTGGTTTAATTGTTAGTAAGCTGGTCTCGCTTGATCAATTACGACGTAATAGTGACTTCAATCCTCACTCCTGGCGCCATATTCTCAGCCTTTTGCCACATGTAAGGTAGGCTTAGTAAATCTCCATAACAAATTAAGCTTAGTTCTTAGCCTATTTACTCCTCGACACCATTTATTGCATAAGTACGATACTAAATTAGTATTTCCCTCTCTCTCTCTCTCTCTCTCTCTCCCTCACACACTCTCTCTCTATGGGAAAACGACTTTTTGATGTTCGAGTGTTTGGAATCAAGCCGAGCTTCTCGACTTGACGGTCGAACTCTCTGCTTTTGAGCAGAAAGGAACCTGGACGAGGTTCCGCCGAAGGGCAGAATTTCGTTCGGGGAGAAATGACCATCCTGATCTCGTTTATACGGGTTCTACGGGCATTTTTGGGCTGAGCCTACGGGCTCGGGAAACCCACGATAAACTCGGCCTTGTGCCACATGCAACCCTCGTGGGGGGGCTAGATACCGAGTGTTTGGAGCTTTGAAAGAATCTCTGATTGGATATGTCTTCTGCAAAACGTGCAATTCGTTTGCGGAGGACCTTACCATTATTATCCGCGAATAAAGATACGGCCAGGGAGAAAAGTCTGCGAAATCATGAGATGAGGTTGTAATTATTTTAACCTGGAATTTGGAATAAAACTGAAAACACGAAGCCGGAAAAAATACAACAAAACTAAAACTTTTTTTTATTCTCAAGAAACAATTTCACAGCACGCATTAGTGCTGGGGAGAAAAATATACCCGTCAATATTTTGGTCAGTCTGCGGATGTGTTTGAACATCTCTTTGTATGAATGGCGGTCGATAAAATGTCATTTTTTTTCGTAGGTGAAACTATCGAAATTGTGTTTGAACACCTTAACAGGGACTTACACTTTGAGATCAGTGCCGTTTATTTTATTTTATTATTTTTGTTATTTTTTTTTGTTTTACGGCCTTTCAACCTCAGTGGGTTATATAATGACGCAAGATTTTTATTGCTGGTAATATTTTTTTTCAAAAATCTATTGCTGGTAATATTTTTTTCAAAAATGCATTGCTGCTAATATTTTTTTTTTTTAAATGTATTGCTGGTAAATTTTTTTTTAAAAATGTATTACTGGAAATTTAAAAAAATATATATTGGTGGCAAAAATTTTCCCAAAAAACGTATTGTTGATATTAAAATCTATTTTAATACGTTCATAGTGTTTGACCCTTTTGGAGGGTTAACTATTTGCCCATAGCTGGGAACCTGACAGGTGCTACCGCCCCGGGCCAGAGTGAACCTGGGACACTAGCAGTTAAGAGGTGGTTCCAGGCTCCTTAAAGCCTCCTTAGAGGACTTGCAGTTGGATGTAGTTTATCGTCTTACCCAGGACGCGGATGTAGTTTATCGTCTTACCCAGGATGCGGATGTAGTTTATCGTCTTACCCAGGACGCGGATGTAGTTTATCTTCGTACCCAGGATGCGGATGTAGTTTATCGTGATACCAGGGACGGAATCTATACTGTTAAAAGATTTATCTTTATGTGTCGCCCTTCAAGTCCTTCATATTTCCGGATACATTCTCGATCATGCTGCAGAAATAATCAACCCTAATATTTATCTGAAAAAAAAAAAATAATTGGACACAAAATCAGTTTACGCACAGTGGAGTTTTCCAAAGTTTGTTTCAAGGGAGGGAATGTATTTCAATTTGGGAAATCGACAGCGCACAATTTTCTTTGTCTTTTCTTTATTTTTATATATAATCATTTCGCCCCAAGGAAATCAGTGAAGTCTTTAAGACACAAGCGGTTACTGAGTATTAAAGAAAAAGAAAAGCATTATTAAGGGGCGAAAAAAAAAATAAAAGAAGAGGAATCAAGAAGCCAGTAGATAACGATTGATAATGCGTTTACAGTTTTGAAGAACTAAGTTGGCTGCAAAGCAAGAAGCCGGGAGAAATTTTCACAAGCGATGATTGTTATTGAAGAAAATATTAGCATAGAACAAACGGTTGCATCTGACCGATTGTGCTGTAAATTGATGAAACCTTGTTGCCAATAGAGCACTGCGCTTAAATTCGATGTAACACCGTGGAAAATTCATCAGATGTTTATAGAATAAGCTAAAATCTATAATCCGTTTTATATCTCTAAGAATCTTTACTTCTAATAATAGCTTCTCTCCTGAACAAACCTTTCTGCATCTTTTCAACTCTCGTGTATTCATATTCTTTACTAGTTGTCCTGATATAAAGACCATAAGCCACTTAATATAGAAAGTAACCGATTGATGTTGTTAAAGGCTAAAGGAGATGATAAGAAGTGCAGTGTAAGTGGATATATAAGATATATAACAGTTTATGGAGGCACGGTGGTGTAATGGATAGCGGCTTGGATTGAGGAATCAGAGAGTCGCGTTCGAATTCTAGTCGAATCCATTGCATTCACTTACGTGGTAGTACCCTAGGGAAAGTTATGAATCCTCTTCTCTCCCCCTCCTAGCTATGGGTAAAATAGCAAGATAGACTGCCTTAGATGGCAATTGATCTACCTCAGAAAGAAATGGCAATCTACTGCGGAAAAAAAATCTGCCAGTCATGTATCAAAAGATACATCATCGCCTAAGCGTGTATCACATTGCACATAAGTGACTGAATCTATTTAACATTGTAGTGATCGGGGAAGCATCACTTCAGGAGTTTCCAGAGAATAAGTTGAACTTCTTTATTACTAAAGGAATAAGTGAATTGTTCTTTCGACTGTACATGGCATGGTGGCTTTTTGACGTGAAGATTAGAGCTCGTGGAATTAAGGAATTACGCATGTTCAAACGTTTGGCATGAAAATAGTGATGTTTTGGTGTTGGGGTTTTAAAGTGAAAAATGGTTATTTTACACAAAATTTCATTGTTTCTTTCCAACAGTATATATATAGAATGGAATTTTGTGGTTACTAAATCAGTTTTGTTTTTTGTATGAAGAACAAGTTAAGTGTATGTTTTAACTTTTAATTCTCTCACCTCTACTTATAAGATATTGATCTAGCTAGTTTTATATTCATACGCCATTTTTTTATATTCCTGATTAACTTTTTTGTTATTTCACCTCCTCGAAGTAAAGAAAAAAAAATCCTATATTTTGGGTTCAGACAACGTGGCT
>CAHIKZ030000102.1:335000-342500 GCA_903632075.3 Acanthosepion pharaonis | reverse complement strand
CTGGAATAATATATATATATATATATATATATATATATATATATATATATATATATATTTATATTTGAATTTTTATTTCAATATTTATGAGCTTCCGAAATTTAGCTATGATTAATTAATGATGAACATTTCATTTTCGTTTATGATCGATTTCGTCACGATTCTTCTGTTAAACCTAGAGAGTAATTATACATTCTTATTGCTCAAAGTAGAGGCCAATAGTGTTATAAAAACCTTGGACAATTCCAGTAAGATATCTTTAATCATTTCTAAGATAAACAGTTTATAGCTTAATGTAACAATTGGACAGTTCTACTGTTAAACTAGGTATATATATATATATATATATATATATATATATATACGAGAGTGGCTGTGAAATCTTATACGCATTAATTTCAAACCTTGATATTAATTAATTAATTAACTTACCTAGTGATTGCTCAAAGAAGACTTCAAATATAACAAGTAGCAACGTCTCTTGAAAACAGACACAGTTTAGCATTTTCGTGTTATCAAGTACCTACAACAAACGGTTTATCTCCGTCAAGGACGTACATTGCTACATTAGGGCATGAAACTCCAGCCTCAACAGTGCAAATAGTGCAAATGAAGGCAGCTGAATTTAGGAGAAGAAGGAGGCTTGAATGTAACCCAATATTTGGACATCCTGCAACTGCTACCAGCGAGGAAAACAAGGAGGAAAACATCGTGTTTACCATATGGTGATGGATGACAGGCGATTGATTATAAATGAAATAGCTAATGGCCTTAGCATATACTGAGATAGAGTTGAGAATTTTCTGCACAATGAACTGTGTATGACGATGCTTTCTTCTCGGTGGGTGCCACGTCTTCTGACATCTGATCAAAAGCGTACCAGGCTGATCACATCACGAGAAAATCTGACATTGATTTAGGCAGAGCAAACTAGTTTTCTTGAACGTTCTCCTAAGCCGGAATAAGTATTGGGTTCATCATTTTGAGTCAGAGGCAAAGACATAATCCATGCAGTAGAAACACCACTTCTCCTTTGTTCTCAGTAATATCGTTTCATCTGCAGACGAGGTGATAGTCTCAGTTTTTTGGATACGAAATGCATTGTAATTATTGACTACAATAGTCTACAAAAGGACCACACGATCAATTAAGGATACGATGCCAACGTGCTGAGACAGTTACGAAAGGCTATCAAGACTGGCGAAAGGCGTCTTGTTTAATCAGGACAATACTCCAGCACACTCACCCTTAGCTTCAATAACTTCTGTGCGTAACTGCGATTTTGTACTGGTTCATCACGATCCCTATTCTGCTGATGTTGTTTCACTGACTATCATCTGTTCACCAACATTTAAAAACACTTGGAGTGGAACTAGTACCACAGGGATGAGGCCAAAAATGGAAAAATCAAAACAACTATGCATTAAAGTGAGGGCAAAATTGAAATTTTATTCAAAGAAGGCTGCTCTCAAAGACAAACTGCGAAGAAGTTCATATGGGTTGCATTATTCGTTACAAATGCAATTAAAAACGCGTGCAAATGTTGACAGAAAAATAGCTGGTGCCCCACAAGGGAAAATGCTGCTGAAAATAAACGCTTGATTATTGAAAGCAAAATAAATAAAAGGAAAACTGTTCTAGGGTTAAAAGCCAAACTAAACAGTTTCGCTCTTGAGTATGAAAAATCGAATTAGACCAGCGAGGTGAAAAAAGCATAAAAAATTTATCTTAGTTGTTTGATTATTATTAGCACGAGATAAATAGTTCCCTTGAACATTTCATAACATTTTTAATGTTATCGCAACTCTGGATTTAATTTTTAGCTACTAAGTACATATCAAGCTCAACGACGTGATTACACACCTGTGACCTTTTAGCCGATCCAGGGGAGAGAGGAGTAGAGTGCAGACCCCTGATCCTTGTGGCCAGGGCGCTTGAAAGGGGTCGTTATTAAGTTACAGCTCATCTATTTTTGTCTGCCAGAGGAACGCTAGTTGGAAACTTTCCTCTCTACTCTTACTTCTGGAATTCCTAGCCTTTATTTCTTTTGGCTACCACAGCCCCTTATCTTCCAGTGTTCTTATTTCTGGTGTTTCTGACCTGCGCAAACACCGACTACTATCAGCTTTTTACTTCCGGCTTTCATTCCTGAACTGACCAGCATTTGCAATGGCCAAAACCCCTCCTACATCTGGCATTTCTGAACCTGCTCATACAATAGCTGCAACAGCCCCTGACCGCCGGCTTTTCTGGGCTTGCGCAATAAATGGCTATCACAGCTCTTTACTTCTCCTGCTCATTGCGAACGAAATACAAGTCTTTTACTCATCAACTTCCGGCGTTTCTCTTCAACCAAACTCACTTGGTTGACTCAACGCATGACCTCACATTATCTACTACTGGCGTTTCCTGTCAATCACCTGGGTTCGGTAGATGCTACCTGCTTATCGACCAAATTACAAACAAGCTATTTCGTGCCCTTATATAAAATCATACCTAGGGTCCATCTTTCGACTTAACCAGTTACTACTCAACGCCTGCACTGGACATTTAAAATTAACTTTCGAATTTTGGCTTTTACGGCAAACCGCCCCCATCTAGTGGGCCCGCAACACGCAGTTTGATCTTCTAAGTGCTCAAAAGGACCTCCTTCACCATTACAATATTCCTCGAACCTCTCCAGAACACCATGACACTCAGCATAAGAACAAATCCCGATCTGCATCGATTTCAATAAATCTTTCTGAGATTTTCTCTTTTAATTCGTCCACTCTGCAGGGATTTCTCTCATAAACCTTGTTATTTACTCCCCCTCCCCCCAAAAAATCTATTGATGTTAGGTCAGGTGAACGTGGTGGCCATTCGATGCTGCCCCTTCTTCCGAGCAAACGTTGTGGCAAAGTTTGATTAAGGTAGTCCCTTACTGCCAAAGCATAATGGTTGATGTGCTCCATCTTGGAATTATGATTTGGATAAATTAGATCTAAGTATGAAATAAATATTGAAAGAATGGTAACTCTACTTTTGCCCCACCGTGTATGTATGTAAGTAATCTTTAATACAATATCAAACAAAACATCTTTAACAGTAATCATATCAAACGGCTGGGTTAATTCTTTCTGAATATTATCGTTCACTTCGAGCAGCCACTGTCTTAAAAAAAAAACAAACTACGTTTTAAATAAATCTGTTAAATCTGACGTCATCAGAAAAGTTCTTAAGTGTTTGCGATATTGACGAACCAAACGATTACCTTTTAGTAACATCGAAACTATTTTCTTCTATTCCAATGTTCATTCGATTCATTCTCAGAAGAAGAAAAATGAAATAGAATTAGTTTTGTTGGCAAATAGTTTCAAATATAGGATATGACGTGGAAACATTCAACAGTGAAGAAAATATTCTGTAAAATTCCAGATCGACGATTGGTAAGCTCGTCTAATATGGTGATTTTCTAAGTGTAGCTAAGATGTGGCACAAGGCCAAAATTATAGAACACTTATTAAAGATCGATTTTCCTATTCCGTCGTAATTGATCTAGCGATACAAACTTGCTACTAATTACACCACGCCGAGCGGCCCAAATGATTTTCTAAGTGAAGTTTAGATGTGGCATAAAGCCGAAATTTTGGTGCACCGAGTGAGGATCGAAATCACTACACAGTCGTAATTGATATTGCGAGACAAGTTTGCTAACCATTACACTACGTCGAAGTGCCTAAGCGTAGTTTTAGATGTGGCACACGGACGAACATATGGGGCACCTAGTGACAATCGAATACACTACAGAATCGTAATTGTCTATATTTCTGAGATGAGGTATTATGTACACTATTTACATTATTCGGACTATTGTCCTCATCTTTGCCCCCATATTTGTTACAACGTTTCGGCCGTTGTACGCTCCGGCGTTCTGCAGGTGGTTGGAATGTCGATCTGAACCCTTTCTTTCACTCACTGGGGTAGACTGTTCTAGTTCCACGTGCCATGTCTAATGGATGTCATTTGTCAGTTATCTCCTGTTGCATTCAGGCATTTACTGCTAGGATACGCCATGGTACTTCCACTTAGCTGAATCGCTTTCATTTCCCCGGTATTCCAGATTTTAAATAGAAAGTTTAACCATATTTCAACACCCGCTATTTTGTGGAACAGATTGCTTTGTGAATGCTTTCTTGAACACTAAACATTAAACTTTTTCAAGTCAAGGGTCAGTTTTTATCTTTCTTCTTTATAGTCACAAAATTTACTTCCTACCATCTGCGCTTTGATTCATATCCCACTCCGTTCTTCAAAATCCGTAAGGATTTACCGCATTTCCCCATATAAAATACGTCTTCATCTATAATAAGCCCCACTAAAATTCTGTTGAAAGTGTATGAAAATGCTTTTACTCGCGCATAATACGCACCCCATTTTTTAATCAAACCCTCTAAATTGTACATCTACAATTTCATTACGGTCAGCGTTTCTTACTCTTATTAAAAAAATGGTTTAAAACATAGAATAATATTATCGTGATTTAGTTTTATGATAATTCTTATTTTATTTTACATTTGTAAGTATTGTTAGGTAAATATGATTGTATTTGACATCCTTATAGGGTAGCAATTGTTGAATGTTAGTGTCACATTCTCGTATGTTTGTGGTGAGTAGTCATTTCGAAACTGAAATCGACCTGTAATTTTTTAAAGATTTTTTGTAGCTATGCATAATACGCACCCCAAATTTGGCTTATAATTATTTTTTAGAAAAAAGTGCTTATTATACATGGGAATCATGGTAATTTGAATGTCTCTTTAATTTTAATCGGGTTAACATTATTACATAATGTTAGTCGATCGCTGCTAATTCTATTGTTAATGATTAGGTCGTTTTTTTTTAATTATTCATAGTTTTATTGGAAATTATTAGGTCTTTTTAATTATTTATAGTTTTATTGTAAATTACTAGGCCTTGTATAGTTTGAATATACAGTTAAACAAGGGAGTATAATTTGCTCAAATACTCTCTGGTCTTCCCATTGTCCGATCAAGAGTTAGGGCACTAGATGACATCAATTACCTAGGGACATTACAACGAAGTGAACGAAAGCGGTATCGGCTAATATTCGATCTCGACTCGTCAAATGTTAATATCATACAACCGAGATTAATAAAAACGGTTTAATTTCAGGAATTAAATTTACCCACTTCTACCAAAAATATAAGGAACAATAATTGCTTAGTTTATTTATCATAGTACAAGGGATAATTATCTCGGGCAATTTAGATAAAAGATCGCTATTTAATAGAATCGATCTCTTTAGTCCGAAAAGAGAATCTTAGCTTTAATCATCTAAACAGGAAATATAAAGAAAGTTAGGAGTTTCAATATCTGAAAAAACGCTTTCAAATAAATGGTGGTGTTACATCTTGTATCGTTAATGGCCTTGTTTAAATGCGCAAAGTGATTGTAGTGGGTCCTGATTAATATGTATATATATATATATATATATATATATATATATATATATATATATATATATATAAAAACAAAATAAAACGAATTAAAATTAAAATATTGCATTTAAGTTTTCCTTTATAACCTTTGTCTCTGTCTCTCTCGTTAAACTTCCTTTTCTATATTTCTGTAAACCTACGAGAAGGTAGCCCTCAAATTTAAAGAGAATTAAGGGGAAGACTGAACCCAACCAAAAACACCGGAAGTTTGCAGGAGCAGCGACTATTTATTTGTGACAGAAAAATACCAAAAATCATGGAGGCTCCATAAATATCTTTCGTTAAAAAAAAAAAAAGCAAAAGAAAAAGAAAAGAACGCCGGAAAACCAAAATAATAGCCAATCAAAACTATTGACACAAAGAGACTTTTGAGTTACTCGAAAGCATGTTTGCGCCAAATTACCAAGTTTATTCAAAAGTATAAAAACTTGGCAGCTCTAGGCCAGGAGAGGAGAAAAGAAAGACACCAGGGAAGACGGAGCCAAAGAATGAGAGACGCATGAAGAAAGAATTAAGATGTCATCGGCTACTAACATTTCCACACTGTTCAGAGCCGAAAGATTGAAGTCTGACCTAATTTCTCACATTACTACTATCCCTATCATGGTCTTACTTCTAAACGACCACTAACTGACATTTCTTCAGACTACTAACCATATCCGCCGTATTAATGAACTTTTTGCTACATCGACTACCAACAGACCCATTCATCACTCTACAGAAAAAAAAAACATGAATTTATTTTAACCCTTGAGTCAATTTTTTATGCATTATGTTTCAGATGTGAACACATATGCCAAAAATAATGGGAAACACTTCAGAAGGTAGGGTTGTGTTAAGTCGCCGGAGAAATGACAAGAGATCTATTATTAATGTAAATAACAATAGGAAAACTGTAGTTATTGCTGACGCATTTTGTCCAATGTGGACTTTCTCAAAGCAAAAAATGAAATGAATTTAATTAAAGAACGTAACTATTAATAACAAAAAACAGAATGTCCTTAGCAACTGGAGGAATGTAGAGGACGCTATTTTCATATTGTTAATTGAAAATAACGTCAGTTATTGTCACGTGTGGAGAATATTGTCATCTATTATATAAACTTATACTCAAACCTTCTTCACACAATTTACATGCCTACATCTAACCTAATGTGCAAGTGTAAAAAAATTCACAGGCTTTGCTCTAGTAAAGAACTTTTCAGCACCTCCTTGTATATCCGTTTTTTTTCTTTTAAGAACTATGATTATTTGTCTGGAAAATAAGAACCAGTGACTTCGAAGACCGCAAACAAATACACGCACGCGACAAATGAAATGTTAAAGTCTTTGAGATCTTAAGAACAAAACGCGATATTGCAGACAATGTAGACAAAGCCTTCAAAATTACTCTTATAAAGTTTAATACCTCTTAATCTTGGATTTTATTGCTTCGTAAATTCCGTATCTTTTATTTGTTCCTGACTTATTCATATATTTTACATTGTTATGACCTCCTGGTACTTAGGCTTTTATTGAACGTGAATAGGTCATATGGCTTAAGAGATGGCATTGAAAGTACTCGGCCCGACTAACTTCTCAAATGACCAAACATCTGAATTCTATTTTTCAATCTATTTTGGGTTGAACTGAGAAATCTTTAGCATTTCGTCCTTTTTAAATTTTTCTATTATTATTAATGAACGTGTTTGGAGGTTTTGTTAAATTTCTCTGTTCCGGATTTGCAAGTCTTTAAGAAAAAAAAAGAAGCTCGGTGGTCATTTGTTGAATGGACGCGCCAACTGGAAACAAAGTTGAATTAAGAATCTTTGTTATCCTGCGACATGATTGCAATACACAATCTCCTGCAGGGTAAAGATGAAATAAATAAGAGAAGGGAAAATATCAATAAGGACCGCCATTTTGAAAGATACAAAGAATTGTGGGAAAATATTTATAAAGATAAATTGCAGATGAAATGAAAAGAATCGTAGGGGTGAATTTGGCCGCGTTCTGAATA
>CAHIKZ030000102.1:265000-330000 GCA_903632075.3 Acanthosepion pharaonis | reverse complement strand
CTGGCGTGTTTATTTAACAATAAATTCACTTTCATCCTTGCCGTGCACCAACAGTTTAGGCGTAGATGCCGACTGACGCAAATTCTGCCTGGTTTCGATCCTAGCTAGAGGCAACCGGACGTCTATTACAATGATGAGCTGTGGTACAGCGAAACAGTCTGTCTGTTGATGACAATATATATGCTCCTGAAATAAAATTATTTCGGTTGAGCTCTCTGGGGAGAATGTGTGAGTTTGTAAACAGTGACTATTAAGGCTAATAATGTACAAGACTGTTCTATAAAGCGAATCGAGTTCTCTCATTCACTGGCGTGTTTATCTAAAAATAATTAAACTTAAATTCACCTTCATCCCTTCAGTGTAGGAGTAGATTCTCCGGCTGACGTGTTTCAGTCCTAGCCAGAGGCAATCGGACGTCTATTCAATATTCAATAACCTTATATTAACAAATTACTACCAATTCAAAACGTTGTTTAAAAACCATAAACTTAACTTTTATCTTACATGTCTTCTCACTCTTCCTTTTCCACATTCTTTTTTTTTTCTTTTTTACTTTTGTTTGGCTTTCAAAATTAGTCTTAAGCCAGTTCCATTTTGATTTTTCTTGATAACCTGATGGATTTGAAAATCCTTAAACATGAGTTTTAATTTATAAGGTGAAATGGTGTTCATAAATATTGCTCAATTTGAATAAAACATTGAGCTCTCTTTGTGAATTAGTTTTAATATATTTTATTTTTTATTATATTAATAAGGTTCGCTTGGCTTACATACCAACTAGATTTCTCTCTCACTCTCTCTCTCTCTCTCTCTCTCTCTGTATATATATATATATATATATATATATATATATATAGATAGATATGGAGAAATATAGTCTTAAGGTGTGCTATATTTATGGGATAAAGTGCTCAATATCAGAGATAGAGCGTGTGTAAATATAAAAGTGAACATTAAAATCAACACTTAGAGACGACACGCTGTTTCATGTTAGACACAATCGTCAGGCCACGAGTGTTTTTTTTCTCGGCTATTTATATATACGGGTCAGTGGTGCATTGTCGGTATTTTGGCGGTTATTTTGCCGGAAGTCGTTTATTTGTTTATTTATTTATTTATTTGTGTTAAATCATTTTGCTTGTTTTTATTTTTATTTCTATTTTTTTTTATTTCTTATCTTATATATTTATTTATTTTAATTTTAATCGGCGTTTTATTAACGTAGTAAAATGTTGTTTATATTGCTTATTTAATAGTTTTGTTTTGCTTTAGGAATATAATTAAAGGTATTTATTCAATTTGAGGTTATATATATATATATATATATATATATATATAGGAAAGAAAAATTAACGACTACGTTCGCAGATGAGTGGGGCAGCCGAGAAGTGTATATGGCAAATCAAATGTACTTCAACTCACCTTTAAAGGGTTGGTGAAAGACTTCGTCGTCTCTCGAACAAGAGAATTCCTACAGTATAGGGACTCTAAGGATCCAAAATTGGCGGCAGCAGGCAGAAAGTGCCGAGGGCGAACTGTGTATTGCGGAGAACGTTTACGGCAGAAGGTTGTAATGGGGACAGTGGCATCAGGTCATGCGGGCTTGGGCTTCTTTCCTACTACCCGAATCGAGAAAGCTAGAGATAAACAGAGACGACAACTAATTCAAGAGGAAGTACGAAAGAATATGCAAGATGGTGGGACTAAGCCAGCAGAGTGCATGGACACGATGGGCGAATTCTTTACGTCGGAAGATGAGTTAGTCGGAGATCTGGCACTCCGAAGGCAGTCGCATTAAATCTCTTATGCAATCCGTGTACGATGTACCACCGAGACCTGCAAACTTGCATACTTGGGGGATGAGCGAATCACCATATTGCCCACTCTGTGCCAGAAAGGGTACGCTGAAACACATTCTAAGAGCCTGGCCGAAGGCTCTTGATGAAATGAGGTATCGGTGGAGACATGATCAGGTACTGCGTTTACAGTTGTAAGCCTGAAACGAAGGCGATCTTTCGTCAAGACCGGTGGAAACTCCACCACGGTGCGTACATCGTCAACCTTCATGCTCTCCTCTGTCCGAGATTGGCAGCTAAGCGTAGACCTGGGGAACTAGTTGAATATCCCGGAGCAGACAACGACATTGTCCCTGCGCTCGGACTTATTAATTTGGTCAAATGCCTCCAGGCAGGTCATAATGCTCGAACTTATGGTACCTGAGGTGGAGAATTTGGAAGAAGCCTTGAAAGAAAGCCGGTAAAATACAAGGAGCTAGTTGAGGAATGCAGATCTAACAAATGGCGGACTACCAGTCTCCCGGTTGAAGTCGGATGCCGTGGTTTTGCAGGAAGATCTGTATGCAGTGCTCTATGTCGGCTTGGAGTCAGGGAAGTAAAAAAGAGAAAGGCCATCAGGGTTCTCTCAGAAGCTTCAGAAAAAGCCTCAAAATGGATATGGAGTAAAAGATCTGTTTTATGGAGCTCTACAACGGAGATTGGTGGGTGATGAGGTGCAGTTGATAAAGAAGGAAGGCAAGAAGGAAGGAAAGAAAAAGGGAAATGTAAAAGGATGACCGAAGTCGCTGTTTGAGGGAAGGGCCTTTTTTATGACCTTTTCAACGACGCTGACTTGACGTTCCTATTTTTTTTCCTATACAGGAGGGGAGGGGGAAGGGTGTAAAAGGAAAATGAAAGAAACGGAAAGAAGAAATGATCGTGGTGGGAAAAGAAAGCAAAAACTGTTTCTGATCTTATTTCATATAACCAACGAATATTTTTCCCTTTTTTATTTTTTAATTTTTTAAGGGAATTTTTCTGGCTATTACTTATCTGTTACGTCAAACTATTCGTTGAGAATGTGGGTCTTTCCGCATGGTGGATCTAAGATGGAAAAAAAGACGATCATGCTGTCTATTCCCTTTTTGTATCGTCTTGGCTGAGGAGGAAATGACGTAGATCGTTAATGATTGGTCGCTTGTAATTTCTAGCTCAGCAGTGGCAGTTACTAAATGTGTCCATTTGCTGCGTTCTTGGCGGATATATTTGCTTCAGGATCGCCTGCCGGAATAGTGCTGTTTCGGTAGGGTCTCTTGGGCGAACAAGTATGATGTTGCAAGACCCGAAACTTGTCCTGATCCCAAGTCACAAGTCATGACATCACTGACGAGGTGATCCTGCACACTCGTTGGTGTGTTTTCATAATAATATATATATATATATATATATATATATATATATATATATATATATATATATATCTGTGTGTATGTGTGTGTTTTCTACAGGGGTGTAAAGTCCTTTAATTTTTTAACACAGTCATCTCGTTGTGACCATGTTCATAGTTTATATTATTAAGAGTTCACATCTTCGCTTTTATAATTAATTATTCCATTATTTATTAAATATTTCGCAAGTGGATGAGGCTAACATGGCCGCATTTTGCAGAGGTACTTTGCGGACAGAGTTTGGTATAGTTCCCTGTGTGATTACCTGAGTTTTAATGAAGAGATGGTCAGAGATATGTAAAGTAAGACTTTTTGATAAGCCTGTATAAAATCATCGATATAATATGTAACAACTTTAGGGCAGTTTTTTTGCACATTCTATGTTCAGAAAAGAAACTACTTGTACGGATGCAAGGAAAATTCAATAAAATGTTAATCACAGTACCTCGTCAGTGTCCTCCGTGGAACTTATACACACGCGCGCGCACACATACACACAATGTTTGTGTGTCTGTCTGTGTGATACCTTTTCATTCGGGATCCATCCAACCGATTTTGACCAAACTTGGCACATACATTGTACAATGCAAGAGATAGGATCTTAGCGTAAAAAACGATAATTTTAAAAAATCAATACTGGAAAAAGCCGATCAAATATTGATAAATTCAACGTTTTTCCTCCGATTTCCTTCATGACGAGCGCAACGATACCTCATTTTTATTTCTACGCCATTGCGTTTCGCGAAAAACCGCGAAAAACGAAAAATCAGTTTGATCACAAATCGATTTCAACACAAATTTTAAACTAAAATTGTAGCCAACAATAAACTGATTGTTTAACAGTCATTTAACTTGATAACTGTGTCCACTCAAATAATGAAAACCCGCGAAAATTGGAAAAATGGCGATTTTTTTTTACTGATTTCTTTCTTATTTTACGTTGATCATTTAACCAGTTTTCATCAAACTTAATAATTGCTTTATAAATGTATCCTCTTTTACACCCCTGGTAGCACACTGACAAATTGAAAATCCAAAATAATTGTGGTCTGAAGTGGGTTTTCATGTTGTCTGTTTTACCCCTTCATGTCCTTGGCTAACTCCCAATGAATAAATACAGACCACTTCTGTTATATCAATAACTGCATTAATTCAAACTGTTTTTAAAGGAAGTACTTTAACGTAATTGAAGCAGATAGGCTCTGTTACATCTAAACATAATGCTGTTTTTGCTCCATTCTAATTGAACGCTTTTTCTTAGCTAGTATATATATATATTTTTTTTTAGCTAGTATATATATATATATATATATATATATATATATATATATATATATATATATATAAATGAGAGGGAGGGAGAGATTGAGAGTATATGAGTGAGTGAACGATATGTAAGATAAGGTGAAGAGAAGGAAATATGTCTAAAGCGTTTGGAAACTGAAAGAAGAGAGTGAGACAATCGTAATAAAGAATAAGAGAGATAAACTCCACTAAAGGTTTTGGAAAGGGAAAAGAATGACGTAACGAAGAATGTAAACCGGAAAAGAAAACCAACATGTCGTAGTATAAACGAACCAACAGACATACACACACCCATATTATATATATATATATATATATGGCTGTATGTATCTTTGCATTTGTAAGCACAATTGACTTTTTTAAAGACTGTGTCAGCGACTCAGAATCAGAATTAAATAATGGAATGCACATTTTCTTTGAAAAAAAAATCTCCGCGTGTTATTTTTGATTTGTAAGCGTCAGAAAACCTGTCATGCAGTAATAAACGTGTCCAATAAATGTCGACGGAAATTAAGAAAGCGAGAGGGATGATTGATATGATAAGAATATTTTCTGTACGTGCGCACCCATATCTACAGTGTAAAACGTCTGTTTTCTTAGCTATATATGTAGATGAATGTACATTTTTTTGCGTCTGTTAATGTGTAAGCATGTGTATTTGTGATTCTGTATACCCTCACACACACACACATATATATATATATATATGTGTGTGTGTGTGTGTGTGTTTGTGCGTGTGTGTATGTGCCTGTGTGTATATGCGTGTAACATAAACGATATAAGGCAAGGAACTCAAGATTTATGCTAGCATATTTAATTTAATTTATTTAATATATGGTAATGGTAATATAGCCGTTTCCTTATAAGGAAACCTTTGGTATTCATGGACTGAGCAGCTAGTCGATTGGAATTCATAGAATCTTTCTCTTAAAACAGTTATTCAGAAAAATTTTTTTTTTTCAAATCCTGTAACTGCTATCGCCCTTTCTAGTATTGATAGGGTTTTCCTTCCTAAAATCTTATTTGAAATAGTGTGGAACAACAGCCTATTCTCTCTTTTTTGTAACCTAGAAAGGGTTATTGAATGAGGAATCACCAAAACGGAGGTTGGAAATGAAATGGTAATCTTTATAGCATTAACAAAATACAATACTCGCCAGCGACATGAAATAGGTAAACCACTGCTAGTGATGGACTACGTAGACAGCATATTATGCACCCTTTACAATAGTGTCCAATGTATTTATAAGGATAGGGACATGCCCATTAGTGTTCATAGGTACGGTAAATAACACTTTTTCAGTTACATCTTATTCAGTTTAGCTGTTTCTGTTTTTGAAATACTCACGTGGTATCGTTTTTTTTATTTGGCACAGTTTTTGTAATTATCTTGCGCCAGTGAAGAAGGTTTGCCAAGATCCCTGGGCTTCCCTCGCTGAAAGTTATTTTAACAATTGATCTCAGAAAGCGGTTGTGTACAGCGGAGATGTTTAGATCTTTCTGATCGGGTTTGGAGACATTCACAATATCCATATGAAAGCCGAGCTTATTAAAGAACATACCTTGACTTTTCAAATAAATTTTTCGGTTTGGTAGCCATGGGCAGAGTGGAGAAAAACTACCTCTAACGCAGCATATTAATGCAAGACCTAGAGGTTAAAAATAAAAACACATTAATGGAAATGTAGTTATTTCTCTGGTTTTATAAAAGAGTCAGAAAGCAAATGTTTTCAGAAGAATCAAATACTTGTCCATAAATCTGGTTTTACACAAGCACCAAAGTCAGTAAAGCTACTAAGATACAAGTGACTACTAAGTGTGGACCAATAATAAAAAAAAAAAAACATAATTAAGAAGCATGAACCATACAAAAATGCACCATTAAGAAGCATGGACCATATTTTATCAAGGATTTCTAAATAGATAGCAAGTGCAGCAATATTCGAAGAATGGACGAATGGTAGACATATTTAAGATGGACTCTAGAGAGAAAAATTGTCTAGCACGACAAATTGAATCAATTTTCTTCACAGCAATCCTATCAGTTGATTCAATAAAATCTTTCCGCTTCATGACTGCATAGAACTCTAGCACTAGAAAGAGCAACCATTCCCTGAGGTTAACATCAACCTTTCTAGGGGAAAGCTGAAAGCGGTCCCTCAGATGATTGGTAGAAATTAGTTTTGTTTTGGAGCCATTGAAATTAACAAGCCATACTTTACCCATAGTTAGCATCAGTTTTTATTTCACTTTAAGATCAACTGCCAATTTGTTTTTTTTATCGAACCGATAGACTCTAGAGAGAAAAAATGTCTAGCACGACAAATTGAACCAACTTTCTTCGCAACAAGAGAGGAATCAAGATAGTAGATAACGATTGACATTGCATTTAAATTTTTGAAAATAAAAGATCGCTGGAAAGCAAGGAACCGAAAGAGAGTACCACAGGCGACAGATATGCAAAAAGAAACTGTTAGAAAGGAAGTTACAGTTACCTCTAGCCAAGTCAACTGTAAAATTATGAGACCTTATTGCCAATCTAGTACTGCGTTTAAATTAAGAGCTATCATAGAGCAGATTTCATCAGAACAAGTTTAGCTATCATAGAGCAGATTTCATCAGAACAAATCCCATGTAAGTATTCATAGAAAAGGAACGAGGAAGTTACATTACAACAGAAGAAAATTGACTGAAGCCGAGATGCTCGATCAGGACCAATAACATTGCATATTCTTGTTTGTATTTTATCAAGGATTTCTAAATATATAGCAAGTGCACCAGCACGTATGTGGTAGCAATATTCAAAGAATAGGCGAATGGTAGACATATTTAAGATAGACTCTAGAGAGAAAAATTGACTAGCACGACAAATTGAACCAACTTTCTTCACAGCAAAACTATCAGTTGATTCAATAAAATCTTTCCGCTTCATGTCTGCATAGAACTCTGGCACTAGAAGGCATACCCATTCCCTGATGTTAACATCAATCTTTCTGGTGGAAAGGTGAAAGCGGTCCCTCAGATGATTGGTAGAAATTAGTTTTGTTTTGGAGGCATTGAAATTAAGAAGCCATACTTTACCCATAGTTAGAATCAGTTTTTATTTCACTTTAAGATCAACTGCCAATTTGTTTTTTATCGAACCGATCTGACTTATTATTAAGGCAAAGTTGATTCAGGTCCTCTAGTACTTTGATAAATAAGATGTGGAAAACTAAGAGGCCGATAGTTAGAAGGATCAGACAGTTTTCTACAGAAGAGGATTTACAACAAGCAAGAATGTAGGGAGCAGCCGAACATTTATTGTAGATTTTACAGAGAACAGTAGCCAGTTCATGGAAACAATTCTTAAGCGAATAATAATAGCTCCACATGCT
Source organism: Acanthosepion pharaonis (assembly GCA_903632075.3). Classification (NCBI taxonomy): domain Eukaryota; kingdom Metazoa; phylum Mollusca; class Cephalopoda; order Sepiida; family Sepiidae; genus Acanthosepion; species Acanthosepion pharaonis. Next base: position 322,095 of record CAHIKZ030000102.1, on the reverse strand, counting down.
TTGCGGGGATCCAGTTTAGAGATGATAACGAAGGAGTTATATATCAACAAAGACTGTTCTAAGTGGAAAATCAGGCAAACGTACTCCAGTTGAGTCAAGAATATAAAATGTACGAGCCAAACAGTCTGCTTTATCATCAGAACATTTTAACAGCTCAAATCGGGAGAATAGAGGAGGAATAAAAGACTTACTCTTATTTAACACACTATTATAGAGTTGTTACAAGAGTCGAAGTTGTTAGAGTTTATACGGTATCTCATTCTACCAGAAAACAAACCCACTTAGAGGACAAATTTACAATTATTACATTCAGACACAAATAGGCGTGTTGTGATCGGAAATGTCACGCTGGTATAACCGGAAAAAATTATTCCTGTGGGCTATGGAGCTTGAACAACCCGATGTGAACCATGTAAAATATTGTGATTTCAATTGATATTTCCGAGAAGTTACAAAAGCATCGATGCCGGTTTTAAACCCAAGTAGGAACCCCAATGGCACAATTCCCAATGTGAAGGTTAAAATTATTAGCCCAATGGACATCACCGGGAGAGTCACAAACTGAATCCCAATCAGTATATGGTGGTAACGGAAAAAGGAACTTTTGAATAGGAGGTTCATGTCAAATAGACGACTCAAAAGAAATATTAATAGATACTACAGCGTTATCCGAATTGCCAAGATTGTCATGGTTGAAAAAATGTAGACATATACCAGATTTTCACATTGCAATTAAAAAGATAGACATCTCCGTTTTGATACAGTTTTTTTTTAGTTTTATACGATAGCTAAAAAGAGAGACATTGTTATGGTTTTTACATAAGACTAAAAAGATTGGAATATGTCCAGTTTCAGCTAGAGTAAAATGGCTGGTATTGCTGAGGATTATACCAAAGTCTGCGAGTACTCAATCTATAGGTAGACACGTTTATGTTGGAGAGTTTACCACTCTCCATGAGCAACCGGAATTTTCATTGTCTTTGCCAAACGTCCGAAATTCCTGCAGATATTCTTTTGCCATTGGAATGCTGTTTTCTTAAATATTCCTGACCAAATTATAAAATATCGTCTTTTATGGTGGGGAATTGGCTAGAGAAAATATATTTCAGACATTTTAAGCGAGGAACTACACTATATATCTTTTTAACATAATAACCAAATACTTATTTTTTAAATAAAAAAATTCAGAACAAAAAGTAACTTCAGTATCTTTCTATATTTCTGAGATGAGGTATGTACACTATTTACATTATTGGGACTATTGTCCTCATCTTTGTCGCCATTTTTATCACAACTTTTCGGCACCCCAGCCTTCTTCAGGTGCTTGGAATGTCGAACTGAACCCTTTATTTCGCTTACTGGGGTAGACTGTTTTAGTTCCACGTGCCAGTTATCTTCTGGTATTTCTCCAAGTTCTCCACCGCCTTACCCATGTATTGAACTCACACTCTTTGTGTCCTATCACTGGATCTAACTAACGCCTTTATCCACTGTGCCATGTGTCCTTGTGGACATCTGTGTATGAATTTCTGGGTATTATAAACCTATTGTCTTCAGCAATCATTTTTTACCAGTGCTAATATTGCAATTTTTCTGTTGTCATTTCATATTTTCTGTTGTCATTTCATATTTTTTTTTTACCATAGCTCATATTGCAATTATTGTTGTTATCGTCGCTTTTCTCTGGCACTCTTTATTACTGGTTCCCATATTGCATTCATTTCTATGCTTGGTCGGCTCAGGAGATTTTTGTGGCCTAGCATATGTGCTGATTCCCTCAGTTTAACAACCGAAACGTTGTGATAAACATAGCGACAAAGATGAGGACAATAGTCCGAATAATGTAAATAGTGTAAAACATAACTTCCAACGAATTCTGATTCGTACCACATAAATGACGATAAAGCTTGTTAGAGTAACAATGTCTACATTTTTGTTTTCTAACTCTGAATGTGGTTGTTCACTCATTTTCATTTTCAAGCAGGTGAGTCAGAAACGAACAGTCGACTGATGAACATTAATACATTCCGTAGACACCACCTTGGCATTACTAAGTACCAGAGAGTAATTTCACCTTTCCACTTTCCGCTTTTTATATATAGTAAAATAGATTACGATATTTGATCAATATTTGGAGTTTGTTAACGATATTTGTGGGATGTTTTATAATTGTTTCTACCACTCTTTCTAATAGGCTACGAACGTCATCTCTATTTGTATTTATCCCAGTCATTTACTTTCCTTTTTTTTTCAGTTTCTTTTTTCTGCTGTTTGTGTTTTTCCTTTCTACTAATGGAAAAATGTAATAAAATTTGATGTTACGCGGTTCAACTTTTTTGAGTTTTTCATAATGAGAGATATTGCTTAAAGGATAGCAGTATTTCTTTCCATTCTTACCTTTTTTTCCATTTTATAATTTCTTTCTTTCTTTTTTTTCCTTTCTCTTTAAGTTCCTTTCTTTCTCTCTTTCTTGATCTCTCTAGCCCAGGTTCTTCCTTCAGTTGCTTTATTTTTTCTGCCTTTTTCTTTGTTTCTTTTTTTAATCCTTTCTTTCTTTTTTCCTCGTTTTTTTCTTCTAATGGAAAAATATAATAAAATTTGATGTTACGTCAGCGTTTTTAAGTTTCTGTAATTAGAGATTGCCTAAAAAGTATAGCAATAATTCTTTCATTCATTCTTTCTTTCTTTCTTTCTTTCTTTCTCATTTTCTCTTTCAATCTCAGTTGAATTCTTCATTTCTTTCTTTCTTTGTTTCTTCACACACACACACACACACACACACACACACACACACACACACACACACACACACACACACATATATATATATATATATATATATATATATATATATATATATATAAGATGAATATAAATAAAATTTCTTACTTAGATGATTGATGTTATATTCATCACTTTGACTCAAAGATTCGAAGACGAAACATTTTTAATCTTTCGGTCCACTCCTTGGCAATTGAGTAATAATATATATATATATATATATATATATATATATATATATATATATATATATATATATATATGTGTGTGTGTGTGTGTGTGTGTGTGTGTGTGTGAGTGAGAGAGAGATGGTGCTGTAAAGTTTTCGGCCTGATAAAGAAGTTGTTATAAAGAATTTGGTCTTTTGTAGGATTCTGCGACAGTTGGGTAGCTGTAAATGGTCGGCAGACTTTTAGCAACAGTCATGAAGTTCTATAAAAAGGAGGCTGAGAATAATATGATGGGAAGTTTTCAGGATTGACGAAAATAAAATCAAATAGCACACTTTTACTTAATATCAGAAAGAGACGATTGAAATTTCTAAGGGATATAATGAAGCGATGTGGCATAGAAAATTTGCTAATATAAAAGGCATGTTGAAGGCAAGACGGACAGAGGACATCGGCGCATAAACTGCCTAAGAAGCTTTTTTCAGATATTTGAAGGAGTTGGGATTAGGGGAGATAGCTAAGCGGCAGAATATACTAAGTGATACAAAGAATAGCAAATTGTGGAGAGCCATGATCGCAAACTTACTGAAGGGACAAGGAACAAAGAAGAAGAAGAAGAAGAAGAAGAAGAAGAAGAAGAAAAAACGACGAGAACGACGACAAAGAAGAAGATGACAATGAAGTGTAGGACGACGACTAGGAAGAAGAAGAAGACGACGACGACAACGACAACGACGAGGACGACGACAAAGAAGAAGAAGAAGGAGAACAAGACGACGACGGCGAAGAAGAAGAAGAAGAAGAAGAAGAAGAAGAAGAAGAAGAAGAAGAAGAAGAAGATATTGATGAGGGGGACGGCGGCGACAACAAAGAAGAAGAAGACGAAGACGAAGAAAACGACGATGACGAGGAAGAAGAGGAAGACGACGACGACAAGAAGAAGACGAAAAAGAAGACAACAACAAGAACGACGGTGACGACAGCGAAGACGACAATGCCGACGACGACGACAACGAAGAAAAAGAAGAAGCACTCACAGAATTCCCAATCACCCCCCCTCTAGTCGTTTAAACACGAGTAGAATTTATTACTACTTTCCTATTTAGCACTGGATTTTTGGCTACTTCTAAAGTCTTTTCATACTCCCAGTAGCTCCTTGCGTTTTACCAGAATTACTGCCTTGACTGGAATAATTGACACACACACACACACACACACACACACACATATATATATATATATATATATATATATATATATATATATACAGGTTGCGTTGGATAAACTATCGCCTAAATTACGCACAGATGAAAATAACACTGAGCACATTTTACGAATATATTTACCAAAATTGCGCAAACATATCTTGAAGTGCCAACGAGTAAATTTATTCAATAAAATCGATATTCACGTTAATGACGGCCACCTGACGACTTCTGAATCTCCTGCAACTCTTCTGGACGGTCTCTTTGTTTAAGTTGGTGAATTCTGCCATAATCCTTGCCTTCAATTCATCTTTGGTTTTACAAGGATTCTTGTTGGTCTCTCCTTCAACTGCGCTCCACGCATAATAATCAACGAGTTTGCAATCTGGGGAGATATATTGCCATATGTAAGGGGTGATGTGGGCGCAAAAATTGTCTGTGAGTGATGATTGTGTTCTCCTGCTTGTGTAACATGGTACAGAGTCCTGTTAGCAGACATAAGGTCTGGTAAAAGGGAACTGCACCATATTACACAAGCAGGAGCCAACCTATTCACCCAGGGTAGAACTACTTTCTCAAGGAACGATATAGGCCTTCTGTGTTGAGTCTGAGGACCTCAGCAACAAATCTGAGAGTACTTTTCTTATCAGAACGATCAGAGTGAGTTTTCCGAGCTGCTTTACCTTCGTAATCACCATTAGACTCATTCGACTCTTTCCGAACCTCTGCACTGTCCTCAAATTGACACCCAAACTCTTTCACATGTTGGTATTAAAGCTTCCACTGCAAATGCCAAGCAGCACAGCATGTCGTTTCAAATTTCTGGCGGAGTGATTTGCGTCATGGTGCTCTTTTTCTCACAGACGATGCCAAATTAAGCTTACTATACTGTGACGAAATCCAAAATAAACAACGCACATGCGTGAAATTAAAATTGTAATGTGATGACAATTTACCCATCGCACCCTGTATGAAATAAATGCAATTTCTCCAAGGAAGGCCATAAAATTCGGTAATATTTTTGCACGTGCTTTTTTCTAAAAAAAGTAATGATAATTTTAAATAGTTGTAAACGTTTCAGCCCCTGTCAATGTTTTATATTAAATTGGAAAAATTAAAAAAAAAATACTGTTTTTTTTTTTTTTTACGCGTTAATTTTTAACAGATGTTAATCGAATTAAATTCTCCATACATTTCAAAGCTTATCACCTGATTGTATTTGCTGGAAATTTCGGGATATTTTCTTCATTTTCTGAATAAATGACAATTAGCTGGTCTCATCCAATCAATTTATATTGTGAGTAGAGTGCTGTAAAATAATTCGTTGTTCATTTTCCACAAAGAATTTACGTCTTCTTTCTTTAGAACCAAAAGAAATGTTCAGCGTTGAGGAGAAGGAAAAGTCAAGGAGGTATGTTTACAACGTGAAAGGATTTAATTAGCAACGAAATAGAATGAATACAGAATATGGATGAATGGAAGTATCAATGATTTTCATGGACCATCGACTCTTTTATAATCGTCTTGATATGCTGAAAGCAATTTCTAAGGAGATTTCCGAGTTAATGTTTCTTTAATTATCAGATGTTCATTTTTTTCTATGGATGTCTTTAATAGATACGTAATGAACTGAGTCAACTTTTCCAGTACAACATTCCTTCTCTCGTTCACAGTCAGTAAATATACTTGAAATATCTTTTATAAATACAATATTGTAAATAACATGTAATATCATAACTAATTCTCACTCTTTATATATATATATATATATAAAAAAAATATATAGAAAATAGGAAAGAACTCGTTATATATATATATATATATATATATATATATATATATATATAAGTATGTGAGTGTGTGTATGTGTGTTTATTTTGAATAATAAAATATTAGAAAATTTAAAAAAATTAAATTTTCAGACACACTGGATTGTATATTAATATTTTTTATTTTATTATTTCAATTAGATTCCTCGACTAGTTTCGGCCAGCATGGCCATCATCAGGAGAAAAAAATTCCTGCTTGTTAGTAGCAGTGAACTACAGGAATGAACATTTTTGTGTATATATATATATATATATATATATATATATATATATATATATATATATATATATTTTATTTTGCAAGATGTATTTATAAACAGAATTTTAAAAAATATCGTTAGACTTTCAAAATTTTTTAAATATAAAAACGCTCATAAATAATATATTTTTCTAACTGTGAAAGTCAATTTATATAAGTGATGCAATTTAATGCAGGAAACTGATTAAATATTGCTGCTGAATTTTTTATTTTCATATGAGTTATGTACATTTTGGCTGTTAATTATTTATTAAATTTTCATTTTATAATTTTTAAGGCTTTATTTATTTTAAATAATAGGTTTTTGTTTGATCATTTTTTAAAAATTCTAATCATGTTTATTTACTTGGAAAGGGGAATGTTTGAAAAAATCTTTAACGCTGGCTTACGTTTTGGCAACATTCGATAAGAGCATTTTCAAGACCAAAAGTAAAGAAACTTTATCTTTTGACTTTTATATAGATTATATTTTTGTGACGTGCGGTGGCCCTTAATAATTAAGTATAACTCAAGACTTCAATGTTAAGATAAAACAGTATTATAACCGCTAATATATACTTAACAAGAACAAAGAAGTAAAAAAAATCAACCAAAGGCAATTAACCATTTTAGTGAATATCTTTTTAATAGCGCAGCTCGGCTTAAGACTCCGGGAATTCCTAAATCAAAACCCAAACCATCGACGCACAATAATTCACACGTATTCGACTGGATAGTTCCACTCAATAATCACTCAATATTCACAGCAGTCAGTAGTCTGACACCGCTATTTAGACATCTGGTGGAAAACATATATTCATAAGTTCAGAGTGTCACGGTCGAACCTCGGTGTCCAGAGTTACTCCTTTTTCCTATATGACATTCTATTTATATGTGACTTTTAATTGCATACACACACACATAACACACACACACACACACACACACACACACACACACACACACACACACATATGTATATATATATATATATATATATATATATATATATATATACAACAGTTAATATATATATATATATATATATATATATATATATATATATTAGCATTTAAATAAATTCGTGATACCACCGAAATTGTGAATAGTTTTAAAAATACAAAGTATCATATTTTTCCCTATGAGTAAAAAAGGGGACAAGCAAATAAATAAATAAGAGAGGGGGGAATCTCAAAAAACAGAATAAATAGTTCCAGTGGGTATAAAATGGAAAGTATAAACTCATACGCCTCCCAGTAAAGAAAGATAACGAATAGATTTCTCTTCATGTCCGTGTAATTTAAATATATACTGATTTTAAAATGTGCAGGTGTTTTGCCGAAGATGCATTGCCCAAAATGGAAAACCACGAATCCGTGTATTCGTTCGCAGATCATCTAGAAGCTATTTATCTATCGCGGAATCCTGTGTCGTCTGCGTTAGACGATACGGAATTCTGATATTGACTGGCATATGCTGTGCAATACGTTTTTCAAGGCGATGATTGGTCCACTCTACGTAGTCAGCATCACAATGACATTTAACTTCATAAACGACCAACCAATTTTATCGATGGCGTACCATCTTTAGCAAAGGAAGAAAACGCGGGGACACCGCAAAAACAATACGTGTCCTGATGATAAAAAACAATTTCACACAGGCTGACACTCTGTTAGCCAGTATCAGGCTGCCGCTACCCAACCGCGGCAATTTAAGATATAACGGACATAAACTGGGACCAACCACAGGTAGGGACTTAAAATTTTTAGCCTTTCGCTCAATTATACGTTTAGCAACATTCTTCGGGTAATCATTATCACGGAAAATACTATGAAGTTTCTATTTCAGAATCAAACTTACAAGGAGAACATATCACCAATGTACGATGGGCCAAAATAGAAATTAAATTTAACTTCCGGGATTTGGGAACAAAAATATTCTTTTTAATATTAATTTATATTAAATTGTATTTTAGTCGTAGTTCCACGTGTCCTGCTAATTTGTCTATTTTCCTTCAATTCAATTCATTTTACGAGTCACGAACGATTCTTCTGATGAGCGTTGGCTGAAAAAGTTACATTTTAGGGAAAAATTATGCAGTTTTGTCTGTTTAATATATATATATATATATATATATATATATATATATATATATATATATATATTATTGTGGCACAAGCATCGACAATGAACATATGAGATATGTTACCGTCTATAATATAACTCACTCAAATCAAGCAGAAAGACAAATGCATATACAGCTTATTTTGGGGAAATCTTGCAACAAAAACATAATGCTATATATATGATTTACAGTTTGAACCTACTGTAACCTAGGGTAGGTTACTGAAAAAAATAATCAAACGAAGGTTGGTAATGAACAATAATACAGAGGACAAGACCAACATATATAAGATTCGCCAGCGGCACGTAGAAGAAGTAGTCAACTGCTAGAAGTGAGTCAAGTGATTTCCACAATGAATCCCCAGCTGCAGGATATCTAACAATTGACCGACGCAGTCAGATGTGGCAGAAGGCCAAATTTAATGTGGGGTATCCGAGCCCTTAGGACCGGCCAAAAATTCCCCATCGACCCCTTATAACGGGATTGGGTAGCTGTTTCCCAAGGCAAGTCTCTGCCCTTCGACATAGCCTCGTCTGGGGATTCTCTCTGCCCGGAGGCAGGGAGTTTGACCAGAACAGCGGGAGATGAATCTCTGGCGGCAGACCAACATACAGTATTTACTCATTATCGTCCGTAGGTATGCTACAACAGTACCTATCTCCTAATTAATATTAACAGGGTGTGCTTGGTATTAGAAAGGGTCACTTATTTTTATTCCTGGCAGTTCCCAATGGTAGAGTTTCAGTTAAGTCCTTTGGTTTGAAGACTGATTTTCAAATCCGTTAAGTTTTTGCCACTTGAAGCGGGAACATTGCGCAGGCTTTCTTTTCTAATCATTTGTTCTAAATTTCTCTAGTCTTGAATTAAGCTTCATTTATTTAGTATCTGTAATTAAGAATGATAATGCATTTGTTTCGGAGTGCTTTTTACCATATGCATCACGAAGCAAACCCAAAATGAACCCCTATAATAGAATAGATTCTAAACATGATATTCTACTTTGAGGAGAGTCCAAATGATTCACGTTTTGGTCATTGGTTTTCATGATTCATCAAAGAAGAGATATTTGTCAGAATAATCCAACGTTGGCATGCGGCCAAATACAAGGGACGTCCAGAGATGTATGGAGAATTAGTAATTCGCTTGTAATGCAAACTAGGAACATAACAGTAAAAGCTATCCAACACTGAACGCAAGTCCCACGTGTTTTATTTAAAATGTTTTTGAAATAAACATCTCATTATAACTTGCATTGAAGCAACATGAATCGTTGATCTGTGTCTGATAATGGAGTTAATATTAGACAAACCAGATCGGGATGAAGTTGTATAATAACCAAAGAACGCCATATATTTAATGGAATTTGTAACCTTGTTACAAAGGTAGGCTTAAATCCATATATATATATATATATATATATATATATATATATATATATATATATATATTTAAGTTATGAAGAATTTGGTAAACCGAATTGGTAAATCCAAGGAGGATGAAATCCTGAGAGCTCAATGTGAAGAACAGAGCTAATATTTAATGAACAACAGACACTTTAAGGTACCATTACAATAATTCATTTCACCAAAATTCTTTTTTTTTCTGGTAATACTTGCAACAATGAAAATGAGGTTTTCATTGTTGGAAGTGTTATTTGATGATCCAAAAAATCCTTTAAAAAGGATTTTGGTGAAATAAATTATTGTAATGGTACCTTAAAGTGTCTGTTGTTTAACATATATATATATATATATATATATATATATATATATATATAAAAGTGATCATCAACACATAGAAGTCAACAAAGGGTTTTAGTCTGTTTCATGCTATATGCAATCGTCAGACCGATTGCATCTAACATGAAACAGACTTTCGCCTCTAAGTGTTGACTTATGTTCACTTTTATATTTACACACGTCTATCTCTGATATTGAGCACTTTATCCCATAAATATAGCACATATTAGGACTATACTTCTTCATATATATATATATATATATATATATATATATATGTTCACGTACGCCGACGACAGTTGTAGAATCTCAGGTTGACGCCAATTCAGCCGGGTTTCGATCCTAGCTAGAGGCAAGCGGACATCTAGCAACACTGAAGGGCTGTGATACAGCGAAACAGTTTGTCTGTGGGTGACATTATATAGGCTCCTGAAAAATTTATTTCGGTTGAGCTCTCTGGGAGATGAATATATATATATATATATATATATATATATATATATATTGTCATTTGTCAGCTCTTCGGTGTGGCTAGACGTTCAGTTTGCCTCTAGTTAGGATGGAAACTCAGCGGAATTTGCGTCATCCTGAGGTTCTACCACTATTTCGTTTGCGTTGACGCACACACACACACACACACACACACACACACATATATATATATATATATATATTCATTTTTTCTGCTCTCTTTTTATATAATTAACAAGCATTTCGACATTTGGTTTTGTTTATTTATGTAATATTTCGTAATTTATTTACTGCATTTGTTTACCTAATATTATATATTTTAACAGACGTTAATTGTTTGATTTTTCTGTATATAAATGTTTATATATGTACATTATATATGTACCAAAAGTTGCTATATAGTAGGGTAATTTACTTACTGTATTTGTTTACCTAACTTTCTATATATTTAAACAAACGTTAACTGTCCATAAAATGCTCCCGTATCATGTGTCTGAAAAAGGCTCTGACAATTAAGCCTACTCTGACACTATTTAGCGTTTGGCTAAGTAATTAAGCGTGAAAATTAAAAGCGAGAAATACTTAAGGCGAGAAGAAGCTATCACGAAAGACATACTGAGCGATGTTATTTTTTTTTTAACAAAAGAAAAGTGGTAAAGATTTTATTTTCATTTGCGAAGAAAAGTATTTTTTTTCACAGAAGATAGGAAATTCGTAAGATCTCGGATCTGTCAGAATTAATTTATGCCATGACGCGGCGAATAAAAGATAACAATCTGCTCATGGTTATAATGAAATTTTCAAATTGGTCAAGAAGCTTGCAAAGCGGAATGCTAGAAGATAATCAGAATTGGGTCAAGCATGCGACCGAGAAAAGGATCAGCTGAGACCACCCCAAGGAAAAGGGAAGGATGAAGAGAAAAAGGAAAAGGATAAACCATTAACTATCTTTTGGAGATATCATTTGGTTTTGGAAAGGAACCACCTGTTTTATGTTCAGACCTTGCCATGATAAAAGTTTTTGTTACCTGGACAGACTGTTGGCGACAGAAGTACGAAGACGTTGAGGAAGACAAAGAGATTCAGTTGACCACCCAGATAATCACTTGACGAAAATCTCGTTGATGAATTCCAGATGACATTCAGTTAAGACAGAGATTTAATGACCACATTACGAGTCGTGGGGTTCTAGTCGGTGGAAAAGAAAGAAAAGAAAAAGGAAGATATTTTTTTTCTTTGAGTGATAATTGTAAACAGTCTAGCCACACCCACACTGCCACACCCACACAGCCGAGCGTACATTGGCTGAATGGTGGCGTGAGCGGTGGGCGAATGTAAACATATGAGAAAGAAGGGAAACCTGTTGACGCCCTCTGAGGGGATTGGTGTGAGATACCAATATGAGAAAGAAGGACAACCTGTTGACGCCCTCTGAGGGGATTGGTGTGAGATACCAATATGAGAAAGGAAGAATTTGGGAGGACAATTCCTTTAAGAACCCCTCTAAAACAGAAAGTAATTGACTTCCAAAAATGGGAAGGGAAAAATTTTCCTGTCCGAAAACAAAGAAAGTCCTTATTGCGGATTTGGAATTATCGAGGAACCCAAACCACGACAGGCCCCCACCCAGTTTTGGTCGGCGTCCATATAAACGAACGTCCGCATTTACAGAGTGACAGTTGGGAAGACGCAGGCAGAGTTACAGAGCAGAGTTGAGCTGTGAGCTCGGGACCAGCCTCACAGGAGCGGACTGAAAGATTCCACGCAACCCAACTTAGATTTCTAACCAAAAACAATCTTTTTTGAAGTCCGACTTAGACTCACACCACCAAGACAAGTTTTACGAATATCGCCTGAAGATACCAAAAACCAGTTTATTGAAAAACAACTTAAGATATTAAGACTCGCCTAACAAATGCAAAGTGTCACGTATCCATAGAACCGGTTTGGGAGAAAAACGCAGTCCTGTATTCAGCAACCAGATATAAAGATAGTTGTTATTCTTTCTTCCTTTTTTTTAACACATTTGAATCTTTCGAGTTGTTACTTTATTTTCTTTTACATATACTTGTGCGGTGTCACCTTTGCTCGAATTCGGCTTGGACTACTGCCTGACAACTGATTGATTTCTTCTACCTAAGATCAAATCACAACGTGGGTAGGTTAGACTAGAAATCAAAGCAGTTACTTCGGTAACCAGACGTTGGAGGCGAGCTGGGAACGACAAAGCTGATGCCGAATCTAACCAGATTTCCATCCGAATCATCCAAGGGTTAGATCGTCACAGGATAGCACGGGAGAGGCCCAGGGTGACGTCACACTACATCCAAAGTGCATCATAACCATTTGCTACATCCCAGGAACGTAGCCCAGCTATGAGAAGGAAAACCCTGACTTTAAACCTCGGCTACCTTGCGGCCATACCCAAAACACAGAAAAGAGAATGGAAGTAAATCCAGACAGAAAACCGGGAGTGGAGCCTCGAAGTCGGTTGACTGTCAACACGGAAAACTTTCCGGCAACTTCTGCAGCCGAGCTATCCCCATATATACTATCCTGTATTGCTTTAAACCTTGTCGGTCCGAGAGTGGGTGGCATGTAGTCAAAGTAGCGCACGCCCCCCATATAGCATCGTCTATATAGGAGAAGGAAAATTCTGAATTAAAACCACCTGCTATTTTGTAGGTTTTGCATTTTAACATTCAAGAGGAGGGACGGGATAATCTCAACATCCCTGGTGCAAAAGGAACCAGTAGCCAGTGCGCTATTCTGTCTTGAATATATACATGATCCACAATTGTGAGAAGGAGGTGAGGGGTGACAACAGCGGCGGCGCAAAATGCGATAAATGAATAAATAAATAAATGAATATCGGAATAGATAAAAGCTCATGAAATAAATAAAATGAAAGCCTTTCATGAATAAAAGATGCGGTCAACTAATTATAGGCGTTGCCTTAGCTTAATATAGTCAAGAACAAGTGGGATGAAAGCATTCAGGGATGAAGATACTCTCAGGCAAGAATGGTAAATAGGAAAACGGAATTTTAGAGTAGGCACTGAAAACGAAAAATAATAATTTTCCTTTTTATCTTATTTTTACGATAGATTAATAACACCAGATAACAAATATATATATATATATATATATATATATATATATATATATATATATATATATATATATATATAAATATACATCTCGTTTTCACTCTCGCATGGTAATGTGTTATGTTATGGGCCGTGGTGCGATTTTCGCGTTCAGCGGCTCGTATGTACGAGTTTGTTATTGCTTGTAAATCTTCCATGCAAAGAAACCAGACTATCATTGTTGCTATGTCCATGTATTGTTCAATTTATTGTAATGTACTTATCATCTCTGAAGATGGCTTGTGTAAGCGGAAAGCTTAGATAGGATTAAAAAAAACATGTATCAATATAGTGATTTTCTGTCATCTTTCAATGATAATGTTATTAAACTTATCAGACGATATGAAAGGAATTTGCTTAAAATAAATAAACAAATCTTTCTATATTATTTAATGAAACATGCATATATATATATATATATATATATATATATATATATATATATGGTATCAAATGACAATTGGAAAAAAAAAAAATTTACATTTGCCGACGCGTTTCGTCTTCCGACTTTTTCAAGGCAAAAAAAAAATCGAAATGTTTTTTTTTGTTATAGTTACATTAAAAATCCATTTCGATTTCATTTTTGCCTTGAAAAAGTCGAAGACGAAACGCGTCGGCAAAATGTAAGATTTTTTTTCCAATTGTCATTTGATACCAATCTGTCTTGTCCACAGAATTCATCTGGGAATTTAACTATATAAATATTTATATATATATATATATATATATGAAGAAAGTTAGTGAAGGCTCCTGTTCCATATGAAAATTCATTGTAAAATAATAGCTTACGGATGCCAAAATTATGATCGTATCTTAGAAAACTTTCTACATATATTACGACATATTATTTTTCGGTAGGGACACGGGAGAGGAATGGATTGATGCTCGGATTGAGAAATCTGCAGAGCTGTATTCAAATTCCGGTCGAGTTCATTGCATTCAGTTACGTGCTATTACGCTTGGGAAAGGTATGAATCTAACACTTTTATTCCCAGCTATGCATAAATAGTAGGACAGACTTTGAGGCAACCGGTCTAGAAGAAGGAACAACTCTGAAATAATAATAGTTATATATTACTGCTTTACACGGGCAACGAGAAGATGAACAGCATCAAATGTTAGATGACTCAGCTACCGCCGGTCTGGAAACGCAATCTTATACAGCCGTGCAGCTTCGCGTCCATTACCATTCCAGCGGCCGTATGTAAAAATCATATCTGCATGCTCACGATATGAATATCCTCCCATGGTTAAACAGAACAGTTCTCAGTTAACTCACTACCACGCACGTTAAACGTTGAAGACAAACTAGCCATAAATATACACGAATGACTACACCGTAACACAGCGCCATCGACTGTAAACTTCGTTTAAACTTAATAATTTATAATTTAACGAATTTATATGTGTACATATGTTTATATGGACTTTTCTCCTTGTTTTGATACCCGCCACCAATATTTGTAAAAGTATTTTTGATTCATCATATATATATATATATATATATATATATATATATATTCACCTTCATATATATAAACACACACACACACACACACACACATATATATATATATATATATATATATATATATATATATATATGTATATATATATATATATATATATATATATATATATATATATGAAGGATCAGAATTAAAAGCACATTCATACTAAATATTTGACACTGGGGTAATTTGTGATTTATTGCAAAATATCTAAACATGAAGTACACAATGTAGGAAATGCACGACTTTGTGGCTGCTGTTCAAATGAGACAAGTTTCATCATGTTGGACACTTGAAGAGATAAATAATTCTACCATGTGGAAGCAAACTTTCTCTAAAGTATAACGCTACAATTTTATCAATTATTCTACCAAATCATATATATATATATATATATAAATTTTCATTTATATATATAAATTTTCATAGAAAATATTCGTCCTTTGACAGGATTCGAACCTGCATCCAATACGGATGAAAATTTCTCGGACATTCAGGCCGGTAAATGTTATTTAATACTTTTTATTATAAACAGAGCATTTACTTAAATACTTGTATCTATAAAAAGAACGTTAAACATCAAAATGTCTTTAATAAATAAATTGTCGGACATTGTCCATTTCTTTATATATATATATATATATATATATATATATATATATATATATATATATATATATATATATATATATATCCATAGAGTTCCATAGAGTTCATTTGCAAAAAAAAAAATTAACTTTGTTTGTATTTGCGATAGAAATAATCTGTAAAAATGTTATAAAGGTTAATGTACCTGGTTTTAAGTATAGTTATTGAATAATTCTTTACCACAAAATTTGCAACAATTTTTAGATAAGTAAAAAAATATTTTCTTTTTTCCAGAATCAATTTGATCTATGGCTTCAACTGAGGAAAAAGTAAACTGTGTCTTTTAGTTGGCTGAACTGAAATCTACTATTGCTGTACAAAGAAAGTTTAGAATTGAATACAATAAAGAACCACCTCATAGGAACACTACTGCTAAATGGATTAAAAAATTTAGAGACAGGTTCCGTTCATGATAAGCCACCTTCTGGAAGGCCATGTATCAGCGATGAAAGTTTTGCTTCTATAGAAAAATCCTTTACAGCAATCCAAGAAAGTCTGTAAGACGTGCATCATTAGAGCTCAGGCTCCCAAAGTCTAGTGGGCATCAGATTCTGCAGGCAAAACTTCACATGAAAGCTTACAAAATTCAATTACAGTTGTTAGAAGAGGATTATTATGCACGGCTAACTTTCTGTCATCAGTGCAATGAAAAATTTGGCAATGAAGATGCATTTGTGAGTAGTTTACTGTTCTCTGATGAAGCAACATTTCACATTAGTGGCAAGGTCAACAAGCATAATTGCCGAATTTAGGGAACTGAAAACCGAAATAAAACAGTTGAACATGAAAAGGACTCAGTTAAAGTTAATGTGTGGTGTGCTTTGGGAAAAAATCGAATCTTAGGGCCATATTTTTTTCAGTATCGTATTATTAACAGTGACATCTATTTAGATATACTTCAGAAATACTTTATTCCGTAGCTTGAAAAATTAAACTTGAAAGATAATACTCTGTTTCAACAAGATGGAGCTCCTTGTCACTTTGCTCCGCGTGTTAGAGAGTTTCTAAATCAGGAATTTCCTAACAGATGTACCGGAAGAGGTGGACCATTTTATTGGCCTCCACGTCCGCCAGATTTGACTCCATTAGACTTTTTTATGGGGACATTTGAAAACAATTGTGTATGCAACCAAACCTAGTTCATTAGAAGATTTGAAAGCTAAAATAACTAATGTGATTTCAGGCATTACTGTAAATCAGTTGGCAAATGTTTTCCGTGAACTTCAAAATCGTATTACCCTTTGTATTGCTAATGATGGAGGACATGTGAAAACTTAAATAAAATTTCAATAAAACTTTTAAAAAAATAGAATTACTTCTTTCTAATCTTTTGTACAAATCATTTCTATCGTAAATACAAATAAAGTTATAATTTTTTAAAGTGCACATGAACTTTATGGACACCTTACACACACACACACACACACACACACACACACACACACACACACACACATATATATATATATATATATATATATATATATATATATATATATATATATATATATATATATTGTATTCAGGCAGCAATGCGTCTTTTATGCAAGTT
This sequence comes from Acanthosepion pharaonis, assembly GCA_903632075.3. Classification (NCBI taxonomy): domain Eukaryota; kingdom Metazoa; phylum Mollusca; class Cephalopoda; order Sepiida; family Sepiidae; genus Acanthosepion; species Acanthosepion pharaonis. Next base: position 304,677 of record CAHIKZ030000102.1, on the reverse strand, counting down.
TCGTTAAAGATGCCTAATATGTTACTACGATTAAGCTTTTTATTTAACTTTCCTTGTGTTCGTACACGTGTTCTCTTTACGGGACACAAAGTGTTTAAAAACTGTTTTTAAACAGAGTCTGTCTATATTTCTGAGATGAGGTATTATGTACAGTATTTACATTAGTCGGTCTATTGTCCTCATCTTTGTCGCCATATTTGTCACAACGTATCGGCCGTTGTACGCTCCGGCCTTCTTCAGGTTGTTGGAATTTCGATCTGAAGGACACATGGCACAGTGGATAAAGGCGTTCGTTAGATCCAGTGACAGACCCAAAGAGAGTGAGTTCAATACCCGTTTAAGGCAGTGGAGAACATTCAGAGGGAAATTAACAGGAGATAACTGATAACTGATTCATTAAACATGGCACGTGGAACTAGAACAGTCTACCCCAGTGATCGAAATAAAGGGTTCAGTTCGAAATTCCAACCACCTGAAGAAGGCTGGAGCGTACAACGGCCGAAACGTTTTGACAAATATGGCGACAAATATGGCGACAAAGATGAGGACAATAGTCCGACTAATGTAAATACTGTTTTTAAACACTTTGTGTCCAGAGTAGAAAACACTTGTATGAAGAAATAAACAATGAAAAACAAAACTTAATCGCAGTATCTTGTCTGTGGTCTTTAAACACAGACAAACATACACGCACACACGCACGCACGCAGACACACACACAAATTAAAAGGAATTTTTGTAAATCGTAGTTAAATAAAACGTGTTCTAACCTAAATACCCCCCAAAAATCTTTAAGTATACAAATAGAAAAAAAATGCCGTAAGAATTTTTGCCGTTAACAATAATGTTTTTAAAAAAAATCCAGACAACATGCATTTAACGGATGTCAGAATTCATTGAAAAAATACATCACTACCCCTACCAAAACGTAACTAATAACTGATACAAAAAAATACAGCGATAATGAACATCCAACCCCCCCCCCTTGTCTGGTTGAATAGATTTCCCTGTATCCTTGGAAACGTGAATTGTGATTTTTGCCGTGCCTTTAAAACCTAGTAAATTTAAAAATAAGTTACTCCAAAATTCGCGTGAGGATGAAATGGAACTAATATCTTTAATTTAATTACAAAATTAAATTCGAAGCTTTTAGCTTCCATTTTTAAAACATGGTTAGAACTGCGTAGCGAAAAAAAAACATATTTTAAATCAATTAATTTATAATATCAATGCTCTGTAAATTTACAATGAGCACTATTTTGTAAAAATAAACATATCTATAAGAACACCGGATTATATAACTTACTGTTCTTTCTTTATATATATATATATATATATATATATATATATATATATATATATATATATATATATATATATATTTATTAATATATAAATTCAGGCCTGTTCAATGATAAGATCTCTTTACTAGCAACGTAATTTAGACACACACATGAGTGAGTGCATATGTCTATACAGTATATGTAAAGAAGCCATAAATCTCAGTAAGTAAATATATATACAGCGAAACTTTCAGTATACTAACTAATTTGTGCGAATGGAAGGCAAAGCGAGACAACATTTTTATGGTAAAGAGTTAACCTTTGCTCAAGAGCTAGAAATATAATGAAGTTGTAGAGAGACAATTACCTGAATACATTTTACTTTAGTTTTTAATTCCGCTTGTGCTGCTAGGCGTCGCGGGGTGACAAAGTCGTCTGTCAGCAGCAAGGCGAGTAGCCTGGAAGGGAGATAACTCGTGGGATCTGAGAGTGTCTACCACTGAGTCACCCCAGCGTCTTGCTATGCTTCTCGCTCTCCAACCAGTGTATCTGAGGGTGTATTCTTGTAGGGCTGGTTTGTTGATAGGCATACAGAACCACTTGATCCTTTGTCATTTAATGTGTTGTATGATTGGTATTGCTCCTACCATAACTCTTATTGCCTCGATTCTGATCTTGTCTTGTCTAGTCTTGTTCACTGTTTCCCTCATGAATTCTAAATAAAAACGATTTTATGTGCATAGCTATGATGTCACTGATATAGAAAATATTTATTATTTTAATTTAGATACAAGTAGATAACATCGATTAAATTGAACAGATGAAAACATACACCTGCCGATGCAATATAATAGTGTAGATAAATCGTTAGTATATTGATGGTAATGGGATACTTGACAGCAAGCAATAATCTACTTCAAAGTTATTTTACCGTAATGCTAATTAATTTGTACTCACAAAATGAGCAGTGAAATTATTTCGTATTAGAACGTCAATAATGTCAGTGAAGTCTAAGTAATTATTTTATTTGATAAATTGTTTTTGCTATCTTCCACCCAATGTAAGACACCAGAGCGATCCAGAGTGGTAGGTTAGTGAATGAGGTTGTGGCGGACTTCACCACATTAATTTAACTTTAGATTAGGAAACAACGATGTGAAAGAAAGCATGCATTTAAGTAAGAAAAGGTTGAAAAACAAGAGTTGTCGCTCTTTAACAGTTGATATTGTACATCTTGTTAAATACATATTTTATGTGTAACAATATCTTTTGCTTATCCTTTTCTGCGTTGGCCCTGTTTCTTAATCTAAAATTAAATTAATATATTCACTTATTCAGATTTATGGTTTCTTTATATATACTGTATAGTATTTCAAAGTTCACAGGAATAATGTTCATGAGAGTCTTTTATAATGACTTTTCTTAAAAGATTTGCCATGGTAGAAAAGATTATGTGAGTGTATACAAGGTATGTTCAGAATGTGAGTGGTGTGTGTAGGTGAGAAGGTTGACGCATGGTTTCAACTGTCGTGGATTCGTTTGGCAGCTGAATTCTCACTAAAAAGGGTTAGACTATTCTTGCTTAAATAAGTGACTGTCGGCTCCATATCGCTCCGTGGGAAGAATTATTCTTCACGTGCAGACGGTCTGATTGGTTGTCATAGACCAATCATCGAGCATGCTTTGTGGAGATAAAAGAAAGCTTCTGTGATCGGTTTCTCCCCAAAAGTGCACAAAACTGACTACATGAAAATAGAGCGATTACAAAATTATCGCATTGCTGCGATTTGTAAATTGTCTATAATAACGTAGTGGTAGTTGATTAACCAATGAATGCTTGGCGCTGTATGTGATTTGTATTTTTGTATCTATGTATCTATGTTCGTGCGTGATAGACTCGCACAAGGTGTTTGAAAGTGGATAACATTTGATCCGAAGACTGTAATAATTGAGGAACGGAGAGTGAGAAGAAAGGACTAAGCATAAATTACAAGAAGACAGAGTACATGATCGTCAGTAAGAGGATGAGCCCGAAATATGATTTGAAGGTCGAGGACATTAGAATCAAGCAGATGCAGAAGTTTAAATATCTTGAAAGCGAGGACGGTAAATGCAACACTGAGATCCGTAGACGTATTTAGATGTCACATTCCAAAATCTGGAAGAGACAGGAGGATTTTTTTGGTAATAAAGAAAACAATACTGAACGGTTGCGTGACATCTGTCCTTCATTCCGGCAGTGAATGTCGGACGATTTCCTCAAAGATGAAGAAGAATTAGAGGCTGGGACATTGCTCTTGGTCAAGGCAGGTGCGTTGCGTACACAAATCAGTCATAAATCGAGCAGTAATGAGGAAACATGGCAGCTCGTTTGGGGGTATCTGCGTTATGATTTTAAGCGGATATGGGGCTTGTACGCTGCCGAATTAAGTCGCCGAATACGTCTAGCCTTAGTCGATAATGCAGAGAGTGAAAGCATCACCAGACATTGGTTCCAAATGTTCAGGTTTATTTACTTGAACTTAGGTTGTGATACAAGGTCAGTTTTTAACGTGGGGACCCGAGTGTTTTCACTCGGGCGGCTGGTCTAAGCTGGTCTTAGCTGGTCATAGTTTGTCCAAGTTGGCCTAAGCTAGTCATAGCTGGTCTTAGATGGTCATAGCTTTTCCAAGCTGGTCTAAGCTAGTCATAGCTGGTCTTAGCTGGTCATAGCTTGTCCAATCTAATCAGAGGCTAAGCTAGTCATAGCTGGTCTTAGCTGGTCATAGCTTGTGCAAGCTGGTTTTCGCTGGTCATAGCTTGTCCAAGCTAATCAGAGCTGGGCTAAGCTAGTCATAGCTGGTCTCGGCTTGTTATAGCTGGTCCAGGCCAGAGCCGGACCAAACTAGGCGTAGCCGTGATATACCAGCCCAGGGACGAGCCTTGTGCCAGGTAAGTGTATTTACATGACCCTCCCCCCAACCGAGTCAGGTTGTTACACAAGATCGGTTTTTTAACGTGGGGACACGACTGTTTTCACTCGGGCCGCTGGTCTAATCTGGTCTTAGCTGGTCATTGCTTGTCCAAGCTGGTCATAGCTGGTCTAAGTTAGTCATAGCTGGTCTTGGCTTGTCATAGCTAGTCCAGGCCAGAGCCGATCCAAGCTAGTCGTAGCCGTGATACCACTACCAGAGGGCCGGTGCACAGGTGCCAGGAAAGGTAAGTATGGTTCCAGATGTTCAGGTCAAGAATTCTTTCCCTTTGTGATGAACTCCGTAGTAACCGGCCATATGTCCTTCCTAATGAGTCCCTGAAGACGACCATAGAGGAGAATAACAGCTAAATCTGTGATGAGTTTGCCGAAAGCATCCGGGTTCTGATGAAATAGTTTTATTGAAATAATCAGGCCTCTTCCTTGTTCGCATATGGAATGAGTACATGAATGACAGCCTGATTCTCGCTTCTCTCTCTGTGATTGTCTTTTGGGTAATGCGTAAACTTCACAAAACACTTCACAAATTTTATGTTATCCAAATATTCAGATGAATTCAACAAAAGAGCCAACAAGAAAATCCCTTAAAATAGTCTCTGAAAAACATACAGGGGAAGGTCATCATTGTTTTGAACAAACTATCAATGGAACCGATAGCGGTATTTCAAGTTACTAATTGACCAAAATATAATAGATACAATTTGTCAATGATATGTTTCTTCTAGGCTTTTTTCTTAGACAGAAAACTTGTAAGATTTTGGAAGTTTTACGAGCCATATCGCGTTGAAACACGTTCTTGTACGTTCACCTATATCAAGCAACGTGAGTTCGTTGATAAGTGACCTCCTGGGAATAGCAGGTGCTGTAAGCTTGGATGTGCGTGTGGGGTAATGGATACCAACTCGGAATTGGAAATCGGAGAGCTGAGTTCAAATTCCAGCTTGGATTGTTATATCCACTTACGCACAAATACCCTTGATAAAGGCATCAATCGGCATCTACTCGGTCAATCTATCGACTAGTTAGTAGGTGTATTATTAAATCATTATTATCTCGAAAATATTCTTACAATTTGGAAATATTTTCTGGCTTTAAATAACCTACAAAAAGTTGGTAAGCCGTAAAAAAAAACCCAAAATCAATCTAGGCTTGTGAATATTTGTTAAACAGTTTCATAATATTCCGTAACTTAGCTCCTTGAAACATATCGTGATCAGATATTCAACTAAAATTTAATTAATGACGGAGTTAAATTCGTTAGTTTAAAGTGTATGTGTAGATAGGGTTGACTTATAATAAAACAAAAACTGAAAGCAGTTAAACTGCACACGCAGGAGGCGTTTCCATTAGATGTTTTTGAACACACATGACATAAAGCTTTGGTGATATTTATGGATGCTCTGTGCTTTTCCTTAACTCCTCCCATTTATCAATGAAATCTTGATGCATTTTAATAGAAGCAGCAGTGGTTTTGCTCTCGATTTCTTCTTTTGAATGGATCTCAAAAAAAAAATCATTGGTATGTTAACGTCAGCTGCTACTGAACTGGAACACCCGTTTTCATTCAACTCCCCATACGCCGATGATAACTATGTCATCAGCCATAGGCAGATCAAAGAATATCTTCCTATTATAGGTTTGAATCGCGTTTGAAACATCTGAAAAAAATATAAAGCCATTGATCTTCTGATAGGAGCTATAAAGCCTCGGTTGTTAAATATAAACCTCTCTTTTCTATTTTTCGGTTTGGAATGACAAAAAATAACTATCTATATGTCAATTATAAGAGATATTTGTTTGATGCTCTGGTCAAAAATGGCTTCAAATATAATTTCAAAATGGCCTGTGAATTTACAAAACCTGATTCACTGTTGGGTATGTGCTGAATAGTGGATTAATGGACACGATGCACACTTCTGCATTAATTTTGTGATCTGCAAATCCATTTTATCAATGGAAAGGCTATTAACATGAATGAAAAATGTTTTCCTTTCATTTTATGTATTAGATGCATCAATCATTGAAAGATATCGAAACTATGATTATTAGAAAAGAATAAACACTTTATTAAAATGAATTACTCTTAAACAAAAGTGAATTTTCATTAACATACCCGAAGAATTAAATTCGGTGTAATGGTTAACGGTTAGGATAGTAATGGTGAAGGTACTCTGCCAATACTTATGTCATCAGGCAATCGATTTTGAAATCAAAATTGTCTTTCTCATAGAGTTGTTCCCGGGGAAGACGGCTGTAGGCTAACCTAAGCAAATGCTCAACAAAGTTGGGAAGGGAAGAGTTCATATCGTATTTTTTTCAAGGTCATTTGCGCAATTCGAATTTACTTCAGTGATACTTAATGCTTAAATAGATTGAGGTTAGGTTAAGGTCTTTTGGACCCACAGTGATAATCCATATTGATTTGGGGAATATGTCATTATGAAATATTGCCTTAACTAACTTCACTTATCAATGAAGTCTTGACCTGTTCTATTAAAACGTTCTGTTATTTTCTCCAGTTTTTTCTTTTAAATCTGTCTCGAAAGTAAGTTCACGATATATTTACCTGCTATTTATTCGGAACGACTTGATTCACGTAACGCTTGATATATTGCAAATAATTATTTTATCCGGCATCTGCAGATCAGAATAGTTTTTCACGAGGAAATAAAAAGCATAACACAGAGGATATATAAGAATTCACTCTAGGCCTTGAAGCAGTTAAGTTCGTAGTCATAGGGGTAATTAATATTCTCTCGAAAGTCTGTTGCACAAAGAGGTGGCTCTTGGGAAGCGTGGTTCTTTGAAAGAGACTCAGGGGAACTTCCGCCTTAAATGGGATACAGGGGGATTTAGGATGATTTGATCCTGTATACGTGGTATGGTCGGTCCTACCTGTGATTATCTGAGCTAGTGATACGAATTTAGTTCATCTGAACATTTGTGAGATCCTATAAACTTTTTGCTTATATGAATGAGGTTGGTTTGTTTTGTTTTGTTTTACGTCATATCAACCTCAATGGGTTATTTAATGCCGATAAGATATTTATTGCTGGTAATATTTTATTTTTTCAAAAATGTATAGCTGGTACTAATGTATTGCTGGTAATAATTTAAAAAAAAATTGTTGCTGGTAATAATTTTTACAAAGTATTTCTGGTATTAAAACCTATTTTTACAATTTCATAGTGTTTTGACCCGGGTTGGTGGCACCTGTTAGGGTCCCAGCTATTTAGCCATAGCTGGGACCCTAACAGTTGCCCCCATATCTAGTCAGCGTTGACCTAGGAACACTAGCAATTGAGAGGTGGTTCCACGCTCCTAAAAACCTCCTGATCAGAGGCCTTGCTGCTGGAATTACTTTATCGTCATACCTAGGACAGGGAGGCGAAATGAGTAGTTAAGAAAGTGGGAGATATTTTGGTTGATTTACTCTTACTAGATCTCCAGACATCTAGCCTAACATGTAGCTGCATTATTAGGGAACTGTGTAAAAAGGAACAGATTCATTATATATATATCTTCCGGAAAAAGAGTGTGTGAAATATAATATGGAATATTGACATACAGCATATAATTTTAATTACATACTTTTAATTAGATAATATTATTGTTTGAATCGCATGTGTTCAAATACACAAGTCCAGGTCTCTCTAGAATCTATATATTGCAATAGCTTTAAAAAAAAATCAACAAAACTTGTTTTATCGATTTTAATCATCAATAAAATGCGTGAATAAACGAAAAATTGAACCATTTAGAAATGGAGAAAGTTATCGATTTTAGTAGTTTACAATGGATTTTTTTTTATTATAAAACTATTTTTCTTTATTGTATTTCCATGTTTGCGTGTTCTGTTCATTCGTCCACATTAAAGGACATTCTTCAGTATTGTCTGTTATTCTCTTTCATTTTCTATTTCTCTTTTTCTTTCTCTCTGTCTTTCTTTCTTTTTTCTTGATCTTTCTCTCCCTCTTTCTCTCTCCCTAGCTTTGTTTAATACTATTTGCAGTGTTCTTTCAATTTTCGCTAATTTTTATGCTTCAAGTCAATTCTTGGTGTATTCTGACTTTCAAAGATTCTTTTTTTCCTTGTATAATTTGTTCACTCATTTTCCCTTTCTTACAGTCTCATCTCTATGTATTTTATTCTTTCGATTTTTCAATTTATTCGTCTTATTCTCTTTTCCTTCTTTTATTTCATTCATTTATTCCGGTTCATTACACTATTTATTTCGCTGTTAGTCTTCATCCGTCTTTTCCCGCGTAAATGTCGTTCTGTAATTCGTTTAACGCTTTGTTCCCGCGTATTTCATTCTTTACATCCTCAAAGCTTGATATTATTTTCTGTTTTCTTACAAACACTTTGTTACTGGACCACTTCTCGTCGTCTTTTAATGTTTAGTTTAATTTCTCTTTTAATTTTCCTTCAGCCATTTTTCGTATTGCTTGACGGCATTGCTATTTTGTTATTCCTCAATTTCCTTCTTTTTTATATTCGTTCATGTTTTGTAAATGTTTTCTTTTTCCTTTATTGCGTTCACCTTATTTTTCATTAATTCTTTATTTATTTCATTCATTTTCTTTAAATTCCTTTACTATTCATATTTCTTTGCTTACTTATTTTCTTCTTTTTTTATGTATTTTCATCATTATTCCGACTTGTTTTCTTTTTTCTTCTTTTCTTACATCTTATTTACTTATTTGTTTTCTTCTTTTTTCCCCTCTTTTTATTCTTTCTCTCATATATTTGTTTCTCTCTTTCCTCAACTCTTTTTTGTCTTTCTTTGCTTATTTATTTCTACTTTCTGTTTTTTTCTTTTTTATTTCTTTTTTTATTTCTCTTCCTTATTTCTTTCATATTATTTATTTAGTTTCTTCTCTTTTTATTATTTATATTATATATGTGTTGGTTTTTATGGTATTCCATTTTCCAACCTTTTTTTTTTAGTCTTTTTTTTATTTTCCTGCTTTTTTGATTCACTTTTTTCTGTTTTTTACGTATCTTAATTTTTCTTTGTTTTTCTTTCTATTTTTCTTTAATTTTCCTTTTTTTTCTTCGTCTTTTTTCTGCAAATCGCTGATTTTTCAATATTTCTTCGTTTTGTTCTAAACAATTTTTATTCACATTTCTCTTTCAGTCTTTAAATTTTTTTCACTTTCCTTTATTAATCTATCTCTCTTTATGAGTTTATTCTTTATTATTTTTACCTTTTCCACTTTTTTCAGGATGTTTGTTTCTTTATTCATTAATTTCTTGATTCGTTTTTCTTCCTTTAGATTTCTCCGCTTTTCTTCTTCTTCTCTCATTTAATTAATTTCTCGTCCTTCTCGTGTTTTCTTTACTCATTTATAGTTTGTTCTTCGTGTCACTAGTTTCTTTTTTTCTTTCTTACCAATCATACTTTTATTCCTTTTCCTTCCTCCTTCTGTCTTTGTCATTTTTCTTTCATATTTTTTATTTCTTGTCTCATTTTTTTTATTACAATATTTATTCTCATCTTTTCCTGTCTAGTTTTATCTTCTTTTATATGTTCTTCGTTTAATCGTTTCTCGGCCATCTATTCTACGCCATGTTTTTGTCGTTCTTTCCTTCTTTTTTCTTTTCTTTCTTTCATTCTTTTTCGTTTTTTCTTTCTTTCTTTCTTATTCGTTTTTTCTTTCTTTCTTTTTTCTTTTCTTTCTTTTTTCTTTTCTTTTTTTTTCTTGTTTTTCCTTTTCTTTCTTTTTTCCTTTACATTCTTTCTTTCTTTCTTTCTTGTTTTTTCCTTTTCTTTCTTTCTTTTTTCCTTTTTCTTTTTGTTTCCTTTTCTTTCTTTCTTTTTCCTTTTCTGCTTTCTTTTTTCTTTTCTTTCTTTCTTTTTTCCTTTTTTCATTCTTGTCCTTGTCTTTCTTTCTTTCTTTTTCGTTTTTTCTTTCTTTGTCGTTTTTTCTTTCTTTTTCCTTTCTCTTTCCTATTCTTTCTTTCTTTCTTTCTTTCTTTCTTTCTTTCTTTCTTTCTTTCTCATATTCGTTTTACTTCTATTTTCCTGTCTTTCAACCTTCCTTCCTTTCTTATCGTTTCATTATTTCTTGTTGTCTTTTACTTAAATTTCCTTTCAAAGAATCTCTCTTCTTTTGAACTTGCAGAATCATCATTGTTCTTCTCGATTTCTTGTATTCGTATTTTCCCGAACTTATCCGAAATTATTTGCTGATTTCTTTCTTTATTCCATTTACTTTTTTTGGTATTCATACAGTCGACTTCTGATATTTACTCCGTATTTCTACATTTGAGTTATACAACTTCAACATTCGCTTTCAATCGAGAAACAAAAAAAAAAATAAAATAAAACAAAACCCCCAAAAAAATAAAACGGTAAAATCTTTCTCAGTTGGAAAGAAGAACTTGCTCCCTTGAAAATATTTTTCGCAAACAGAAACAAGTTAAACTAATGAAGATTAAACAATTCTATTACAAAAAATCAAAACAATTACTGTAAAATATATTTCAATGCCGTGAAACCAAGCAAAAATAGCCGAAAGATATATAAAGTGAATTAATTCGTTATCCCATTGTAAATTGTGCTGTAACGCACGAAATATCCTTGGAAAACTTCCAAAAGGAAAATATATGAGAAAATACAAAGAATAAGTGAACATTGAAATGTATAGATTCACGTGGAGATGAGAATGCTTTCGAAGGTGGGTATGGTAAGGCTGTATCACTGGTGAGTGGGTAACTCATAAGGTTGCCGTCAATGATCTGCCGCCGGCAATGTTATTATATATATTCAGCCGAACAATGCGATTTTTATTGTTTATTCTTATTAAAATAGTCAAAGAAACGTCTTCGTAAAATCAAATGTAAATGTAGTTGTCACCATCAAACCGTCATTGTATGTCTATTTTAGCTGCTACAATTTAATTCCTAAGGTGGCAACAAATTGTTACGGACCGGAATAATCATTGCTTGACGAGCGGTAGAAGTAGTAGTATGTGTTCAGGTTGTACTTATTGGCGGAAAATATGTAAAATAATAAGGGCAACAGAATAACCTCTTTTTCTGTGTGCATTAGTAAAATTTGTAGCAAAAGATAGTAGTAATACTGCATCTCATGAAATTAAACATTTCTTCTTAAGATTCTGGTTGTGTTTATGCAAAATATCAATTTCAAGAAGACAGAATGTATTTTTTGTCAGCAATAGGATCAGCTCAACATGTGAATTACATATTGCAGATACCAATATTAAGCAAGTACAACAATTTAAATAAGAAATGTTTTAACTGAGAATGGAAAGTGCGCTACCGAAATCCGAAAACGCATTGGGATAGCTAAAGATGCCTTCCAAAAGCTAAGCAATGTATTAAGAAACGAAAAACAATTCATCGTAAACAAAGAAAAGAGTAGTGAAATTTTATGTTTTATCGTTCCTCCTACATAGCAGTGAATGTTGGACAATATCCTCACAGATGAGGTAACAACTTGAAGCAACGAAAACATTGTTCTACATAAAGATGCTGAGAATAGCATGCTCTGAATATGTGAGCAATGACATAGTTTGAGATTGTCTTGGGTATGACGATAAACTACATCCGGCAGCAAGGCTTCTGACCTTGAGGTTATGAAGAGCGTGCACGCACCTCTTAACTTCCGTTGTTCGATGATCAACCATGACCCGGAGTGGTAGCATCTGTTAGAATCCCAGGTATGGGCAAATAGTTAACATCCAAACTGTGGTAAAGAAACTATGAAAGTATGAAAATTCATTTTTATAATAAAAATAACAGCAATATATTTTCATATTATAACATTATCAGCAATACATAAAAAATTTATTACCAAAATAAATGTAGTTGGCTCTGCTCTGGCATCTCGTCTACAGTCACTTTCTCACAGAGGCGCCGTCGCCTCCCTCTGTCTGTTCTACAAATACTTTCATGGCAATTGCTCCGAGGAGCTGCATTCGCTGGTTCCCAGACTTCATGAGTTCAAGCGCCCTAAGAGGCTGGCATCCCGCTCTCACCCCTTCACTGTCGAAACTCATAAATGTAGCCGTCTCTTCTACTCCAATAGCTTCATATCTCGCACCTCTCGCCTGTGGAACTCCCTTCCCTATTCCAGTTTCCCTGAGAGCTATAATCTCCAGCTATTCAAATGTAATGTCAATCAACATCTCCAGTTGCCTTGATCTTTCCACTACCCTTCTCCTCATCCTTTCTTCTATCACTCCTATCTGATCTTGCTCCAAATTTTTCTGTAACCCCATGCGTCCTAGTGGCTTTCCCCCTTGCTTGGGGTGAAATGCTTAAAAAAAAATAAAAAAATAAATAAATAAATAAATAAAAGTAATATAAGTAACACATTACTAGCAATATATTTTTGAAAAAAAAATACAACCAGCAGTACTCTTTCGTTAAAATAAATTTAATAATTGTTGTGGTAGGATCCACCTAATTTGCATAGTGGAGTACCGACCATATAAATATGGTTGGTACCGGGAAGAGAGGGAGGAATCAAGAGATTCAACCAGAGACTCTGCCCGACTGCGACTCAGTCAACACATTCTCCAGGAACGGTCTTACCAGGAATATACAAAAGACTATATGTAAATATTGTGTACCCTTTCTTGTTTCAATACATTTTGTTCTAAGTACATTTTGTGTTGCATTATTATTCCATGCATTAGTCAAGTTTCAACAATAATGATCCCAAGAAAATTAAATTTCGGCATTAAATTAGTTGATAAACCGCTAAACAAAAAAAAATGTAAGTTTTAGAGAAAATGGTCATTTATACTTAATATCAGAATAAAACGTTTGAAATTTCCAAGTCATATGAGGAAAGAGTTCTTTGAGAAATTTAATTCTCACAGTAGATATTAGAGTCAAGAGGGACAAAGAAAATCATTGCATAATCTATCCAACGAGCTACATCGGACCGGGTATTGTGGAGAGCCATGATCATTAACGCCCTGAAGGGATATGGCAAATATAAATAACTGTATTTGTAATAAGTCGCAGTCAACAATATTGCTCTTCTTTCTTCCTACGAAAAAAAATGTTCCTCGGTTGAACTCTTCCTGCAAGAGACGACTTCTTTCGAATTTTTATTTGAGCATGATAATCAGAGTTCAAGAGGTCATTCTCCAGAAACGCATATCTTTATAAATTGATGAAGTTTTCTTTGTAAATTTGAATTTCCTTAATTATCACGACCATGAATCGCCGTAAATCAACTGCGGTAGGAGTGGTGTTTTCTGGGCAAATTAAACGTGAAAAAGCCTAATACTCTTGCGGCTGGTTTGAATTTCAGAGATTTCCTTTCCCTAAACGTTGCCAACCAATAGGACCCAGTCCATAGGTGAGGAGAGGAAAAAATATGGATTCATATCTTTAAGCGTATTAACACATAAGGCAATATAATGAGATCGACTGGAAATCGAACTCTAACAATAACACTACGGATTCTTCTTTGGATCTTATAACAATCACTAAATATATAGCAAGAGCACCAGACCAAATGAGGCAGCAACGTTTAATGCAAGGATAAATGGTAGACTTATACGTATGCAAATAAACTGTGGCGAGAAAAATTGTCTAGCACCACACAATGAACCAATTTTATTAGCAGCATTCTTAGCAGTTCATTCATTATAATCTTTCCACTTCATGTCAGCGGAACACGTTTATTCGAGAAGGCGCTATGAGCTAATTTCTCGGAGGTTAGAATCAGCCATACTGATGGATTTGATAGATTTTGACATTCCAAACTCAATCAATCAAAAAGTAAGGAAGGCGACCACCATCATTACTAGGAAGAGCCTTCTCGACGTGTTTTCATGGGAAATTCTTTAATAGGAAGATTTTGAAGATTTTCCACGAAAGTAGCACTCGTTGCTCCGTCAACAAATGTCGAATTTTTCTTTATACTTAATCGGCTAATATTAGTACTACCATTTCCTTCGTCGAATCTGACAGATCGTTTCCATGCATAAAAAACATTTTCTTTGTTGAAAACTTTAGTTTTCCCTTGAAGCATAGCCCCAAGCCTTCTTTAAGTAATCAATACATGCCTAAGCGGTTCTATTAACATCATGTAGAACTCCGAATTGTCACATCACTTTATCACCTATAAACCTACCCGAAAGACATAACATCATTTTTTCAGATCTTAACTAGTAATAAGGTCTCTACTGGTTTGGCCAATCGAAAATGAAGGAAAAAAACAGTTAAGACTTTGCCAACTGTTTTTCCTTCACTCTCTTGTCGGTTTTACTGTTACATCACTTGGTTTAAGGCCAGGCTGTGTATACCTTCCAACTCTTTATTCTTGTCAAAATATATAAAAAGTTCGTAACTAGACAAAAACAGTTTTCTTTAAATCGTTATCTGTTATTACGGTTTGCAGATCACATAATAATTTCTTCAACTCGTCAAGATCATTTGACCGTCCAGGGTATGACGATAAACTACATCCACGTCCTGGGTAAGACGATAAACTACGTCCAGCAGCAAGGCCTCTGCTCATGAGGTTTTGAAGAGCGTGGAACCACCTCTTAATTGCTGGTGTTCCCAGTTCCACACTGACCCGGGGTGGTAGCACCTGTTAGGCTCCCAGCTTTGAGCGAATAGTTAACACTCAAACTTGTGTAAAAATAGGTTTTAATACCAGAAATACTTTGCAATAAAAAAAATTATTACCAGCAATAATTTTTGAAGGGAAAATTATTATCAGCAATATTTAAAAAAAAAACAAAAAAAACTAGCAATGCAAACAGCTATATATTTTTTGGAAAAAATATGACCAGCTATAGATTTTCTCAAGGAAAAATATTTCGAGAAATAGATTTTAGAAGAAAAACATTACCAGCAATAAAATAAATTTTGTCGGCATTAAATTACCCATTGAGGTTGATAAGCCGTAAAATAAAACAAACCAACCAAACAAAAACAAGATTGAGTCTTCCAGAGAATTAAACCAACGACTTTCCAGTTCAGTGGTAACGGCAGAGGATTTTTCTATACTGATTTACGTTCTTTGCAGTTTATAAACATTTTTTCTTTACATCAAATGTATCTCGCGATCGATTTTAAAGTTTCATTATTCCTAAAGATGAAGAAGAGAATTCACGTTACAGAAATGTGATTCTAGCGAAGGACGCTGAGAATACCATGGATTGCACACGTGATTAGCGGGCAAGTTTTAAGGAAAATGGAAACGAAAAGTGCATTTATACTTTATCGTAAAGAAAAAAGTCAGTCGAAATTTCTAAGACGCATAAAGAAGAAAATTGACTTGGAGAATTTGACTTTCGCAGATCAGAC
The DNA here is from genome assembly GCA_903632075.3 of Acanthosepion pharaonis. Lineage (NCBI taxonomy): Eukaryota > Metazoa > Mollusca > Cephalopoda > Sepiida > Sepiidae > Acanthosepion > Acanthosepion pharaonis. The sequence goes on along the minus strand of CAHIKZ030000102.1, from coordinate 289,116 downwards.
TGAAAGCAAAAGGGACAGAGGCGGGGGCGACAAGAATCAAGTAATCTGCTTAATAGTTTTGTGTAAATTGATGGCAGAACAGGTAGTGAAAAGGAAGATGAATAGACTAACAGTCAAAAAGAATAGGGAAATGTGGTGAACGATATCCAGAAGAAGAAGAAGAAAGGTGAAGAGGTTGATGTTGTTATGATGGTGGCTGTGGAGGTGCACTGATAATGGTTTACGAGAAAGAAAAAGATGTGGAAAGGAAGAAGAAAATTCAAAAGTATGAGAAGAAAAAAAAAGAGAGGGGAAATATAACAGTAAAATTAATAAAGAATTAAACAAAAAATAATAATTATAAAATAACAACAATAATAATAATCAGAAGAAGAAGAAAAAGAACAACAAAAGAAGATCAAGAACAACAAATTAAAGAAGAAGAAGAAGATTTGGAAGAAGAAGAAGAAGAAGATTTGGAAGAAGAAGAAGAAGAAGAAGAAGAAGAAGAAGAAGAAGAAGAAGAAGAATAATAAGAAGATTTGGAAGAAGAAGAAGAAGAAGAAGAAGAAGAAGAAGAAGAAGATTTGGAAGAAGAAGAAGAAGAAGAAGAAGAAGAAGAAGAGGAAAAAGAAGAAGAAAAAGAAGAAGAGGAAAAAGAAGAAGAAAAAGAAGAAGAAAAAGAAGAAAATCTGTTGTGGTGATGGCGGTGATAACAATTTTTGAGGAAGAAAATGATGTGGAAAGCAAGAAGGAAATTTAAACGTTAGAGAATAGAAATATGAAAAAATAAAAGTAAAATGAATAAATGATTAAGAAAATAATAATAATAATGACAAAAATAATAACAAGAACAATAATAATAATAATAATAATAATAATAATAAGAAGAAGAAGAAGAAGAAGAAGCAGTTTTATTGTTTTGGCTCAAGTATTCCGCTGAATGTTTCCAACAGATGTTATCCTTCTGGGAAAATCGCAGAGTTAAATTAAACTGACCAGCTGACAGTCCAAATATTATTAGTATTTGCAAATAATTTACCCTTAAAAAGATTTTCATTAATTCTGGTTTAGTATCTTCATAAGAATCTTACGTTTGAACTATTTCACCTCACGATACACTTGAAAAATTCCTACCGTTAATTTTGAATCATATTCTTCACAGAAAATATTTGGAACCTTCCAGTGTTTTTGATAATCACAAATTTAATTAAAATTGTAATTCACCAATTTTCAATGGATTCACCATTATTTAACAAAAGTTAAATTTCATGTAGGCTATATCACCTTCAGTTATTAGGTTGGTGCAAAAATAATGACGTAAGAATGTCGTTTTTTGATGTAGAAAAGTACGTCAAAAACGACATTATTACGTCATTATTTTTGCACTAACCTAATATTTAGTACTAGTTTCCAATAGCGGTTTTTTTTTAAAGTGATTAGAACGAATAATTTGTTTTCTTGATAAGAACCCGTCACTTTGACAAATATATCTGCAAACTTAAAGAATCTAGAATACAAATCGGAATACAAATCGAACACAATTATTTCCTTTTTCTTTTTTTTTTTGTATTTCATGTTCAAAGATTTGTTATTCTTTTTGATTGACATATTGTTGCTTTTTTTTTGTTTTACCCAAGCGGCGTTGAGAAGGCAGTCGCAACGTATTTCCTCCTTTAAAACTTCATTCAGTTAAGTTTGAAGAAATGTCACAGGTGACAATAATAAAGGACAATGAACTGATCGTTTGTTACCAAATTAGTTTTCCAGATGTGATTCCGTGATTATGCCAGCCTGCAAAAACCTAGATAAATAAAAAGTGCTCCATGTTCTGTCCATGATATTCTTAACGTCCCTTTATAGTACTAGTGTCATATTACCCCAAGCATTGTAGCATAGCAACTAATATACTAAGGGTTACTGAGTGTGAAAGAATACGAAAAAAAGAGAAACGTTATTAAGGGGCGATAGCAATAGAAATGTAATCAAGAAGACATTAGATAGCTTAAATTTTTGAAGATCAAAGTTCGTTGGAAAGCAATAATATTGCTGATTCTTTGGATTTCATCAAGAATCTGTAACCAATCCATATTTAGCAGCAATATTCAGTGCAAGAACAAACGTATAAATATTTAACCTAGATTAAAAAGATAAAAATTTATATTAAACCCATTACTAGCAGACCTAGCAATGGGTTTAATATAATCTTTCCACTTTCAGACGAGGACGTTAATCCGAGAATGCTCAACGAATCACTCCCATAGAGGTTAATATCCACCATGCTCCTGGTAGACAGGAAAGGGTATTTTACTAAAAATCTCTTCTGCATCTGAGGACATTATCAATCACTAGCATAGAAAGCGTCCTTCGGGCGGACTTTAGACTAGCATATGCGGACGGCTTTCGGACCTTCTGCCTTTTACATGGCTGCAATTGTATAACCGCAAACCCCTGTATAACCGATTTCCCTGTCTAAAATTGTCTTCCTGCGTCCCCGCTTGCATGCATCATCCGTTGATATACTAAAATACTCCTCACTCGTCTCTTTTACGGCATGTCACTCGCAAGTGTTTGTTTGTTCTTAATAATTAAATTCCATCGATAAAATCTTTTGGTGCGGTCGGTACTCGGGTTAAATTGTTTCAATGATTGAGATATTCAGTAAATTTCTTATGGCCATAATAACTTTCAAATAGTATGGCATTGTTCACAAATCTAATAATCAAACAAAAACAGGTATGAAGCGTCAGAACTTGATTCAACTGCAAGTGCAAACGCATGAACACCCCCTCCTTCTTCGCGAGTTTGCTGTATAGCTGGGGTTAATAAGACTTTCTTCGGGATTTTTTTCCATTTTACCGCTTCAATAATCCTTCTCAGACAATCTTTGCATCAAAGGTTGTTCGAATGCCAATTTAGGATGGAATCATATGAAGAAACTATCAGCTAAATGACAAAAGCCGATTTTGGACTTATTTTGTCGCAAATTTCATCCACTTAACGGAAATTATCTAAACCAAATATTTACGCAAGACAATTTGCGTGCCAGCTGTAATTTACATGCCAATTTCGGAAAGCATCGGATAAAAAAACCGGGGTGTTATGGCCGAAAAACTGGCTTTTTGAGCAGTTGTTTGTGGTTTTTCGTTATATGTCTGGAAGCGTGCAGGGCAAAAATCACAATCTTATTTCTTGCATGATGGCAAATGTTTGCGACATGTTTGAAGAAAATCGAATAAAAGGAGAAATTTATTCAAGATTTTAAAGTAATATGGAAAACCCTATTTTTCATAGTATTTTTTCTGAGTATTTACTTCAGTGTCCACTTTCAAATTATATATATATATATATATATATATATATATATATATATATATATATATATATATATATATATATTCTTACTATTTATTAATTATTTTTAGTGGGCACACTTATTTGAGTTGTTTTAATTTATTTTATTAAACAGGGATATCTATAATAACCCACCTAGATTGAGAAGTAATATTAAAGGAAAATTGTTCGTTAACGGATAACGAAACAAAGAAAAAGTGATGTTAAAGAGTTAAAAGTTACTTAGAATGATTAAAGACGGGAAGCTGTGAAGAATCATGATCCTCCACGTACTGAAAGTAATCGCATTCAAAGAAAGAAAATATTGGATCTATAATTAAAAAAAAAATATATATATATATATATATATGTATACATTGCCTTCACATTTATTGCATTGCTAAGCAGCATCCTATCTGAAGAAGTACAAACTGCTTCTTTATGAACTTTTTGCAGATAAATATTGCTATATATATATATATATATATATATATATATACTTCTTACTTAATTTAAATGCGTTTATGTTTTCCCTTGGCGATGATGTATTCTATTTAATGATACATGTATATATGTGCTAATGTCTGTATGAAAATATAGGTATTTTTAAGGAATGAGAACAACGAACATGACATAAATAAAATCTCAAATAACATGATCGATTCGTCTGCATTTTTTTCTTGTAAAGACTATATAAAAAAAAATTGGCATGGCACAAGAGACACAATTTAAACCACAGGTCAGCATCAGACGAAGGCAATGATCGATCCTTCAATCACGAGGCAGAGTCTGATATCTGACTGATCGATATATTGTATATACGTCTCGTTTTCAATCTTATATTGAAACTTATAATTTATCGTGTAGCGAAACCATCCATTCATCTCGGCTTCTGTGATCTAATAGAATTCAATGCATAATGACGCCTAGTTTAAAAATGTGGTCGTGAAACTTCATGCAAGTTGATATGAACGTCAGATTTAATCTCTCATATGTAACATGACGTTTTATTCAAATTCGAACATCGTTAATTATTCACGGTCAGTCGATTTGTTGCTTTGCCATTTCCTCCTAAAGGAGGTCTACATTCTTGCGATGGTGTAGAGTTTCCCTCTTCTTTTCTAGGGTATGTGTTTATGACTCTAGCAGCCATACTGTTTTTTTTAGGCTTGCTCATCCTAGCCACGGCTGCGTCGACCACATATATACATGTCATGGGCACCCACTGATATTGGGTGAAGAGCGCGTATGCATTTGGTGGCTAGGAGATTATATTTTAACGGTTCGCGGTGAAAGAACGGACGTTTCTGAAAGACACTCAAGGCAATGTCTATTGAAGCATAATCCCTGTTTATTATCATTTTGTTTTGTATTAAGTATCTTATTGTTTTAGATGTTGTTGTAATAAACGTTATGCTAACCTTAGATAAATTATTTTCAATTATAGTTGTGATGGAGTTGCTAGGTAGAGTAATGTATCTCCTTTTATTTGCTGGAATAGTTTGGTGGGATACAGAAGGCGCTTATCTTCATGTAATGAAGATACCTCAAGTGAGTCACGTGATGAAAGGGGCAGCCAAATTCAATTTTTTTTTTTACTGCAGCCAAAGTAAATTGTTAATTTCCTTAGCACGCCAACCAAACCCCATGGCCCGTACAGGGGCTAAATGTGCCCCTTCAGCAAATTGAAATTGTCGTTTTCATTTGGGAATATATCTTACTTAGATATAGAATTAAACTACAGCTCGAAATGCGCAATTGGGGAAAACCCAAGCCTCGCTGTTTACCACTTGTGGAATATTTCCTCACTTTAGACACAGATGAATCTAGCCTGTTTGATTCTAGAGGCCCAAACATAGCCTCCCACACATAAGAATATCCCCACGAGTCCCTTACGTCTTTTTACTCCTTACATTCTACTTTGCGGTGTAGATATATGTGATATATTATTCTTCGTGTGGCACATGTGTATATATAGTTTTGTGTAAGTCTTAATGGTATAAAACTCTCTCTGAGAACAAAGTATGTTTGCCATTCTTTTTCATTTATTTTTTTTTTGTTATAAGATCAGATATAATAATGTCCATAACTGGTGAAATACGAATGAAAGAATAATCTTCCCTTCCATAGCAACCCCTCGTTAAAATTTCATTCTTTTATTTTGAATTATTTGACGTAGCTTCTGTTTTGCATGGAATATGAAATAATTATTTTATCAGAGGAGCTTTAAAAAATTCAATGTATTTCATCTCATCACGCAAATATTGAGTGCTAGAAATTCGGCATGTTCATAAATAACATCCGATAACTATTGCGGATTTTAGTAATACAAAACAAAATAATATTAAGTTAAAGCGTGTAGGAGAAATTTAATTTATAACTTGTAATGATCATCACAATGAAACACAAGAGAAATCTGGTGTAATTTTAAAACAGGATTGTATGAAAACAAAAGGGATATTATACAAAACAACAAACGCAATGTGTTAGTTGCTTTCCGTAATGTGTCTGAGCATAATTTCGATTTAAAAATGTTCCTTTATTTAAAAGAGAAATCATTTTACCAAGGTGAATGCGCACGATGAATGTCTGAAAAGTAACGGGTTTGATTTGTTTTGTTTTACGGCATATTAACCTCGATGGGTTATTTAATACCGACAAGATTTTTATTGCTTGTAATAATTTTTCTTCAAACATTTATTGCTGGTAATAACTTTTACAAAGTATTTCTTGTATTAAAACCTATTTTTATACTTTCATAGTGCTTGACCCCAGTTTGGGGGTTAACTATTTACCCATAAATGGAACCCTAATAGGTACTCCCACCCCGGATCAGGGTGGACTTGGGAATACCAGCAATTAAGAGGTGATCCCAGGCTCCTCAAAACCTCATGATCAGAGGCTTTGCTGTTGGACGTAGTTTACCGTCGAACTCAGGACGGACATGTAATGGCATTGGTCTCACAAACAATTATATTTCAAACAACGAACTACATGGTTGCCTCTTGAAAGTAATCCCCCTCCCCCGAAGACTAATGCACTCTTCTTTTTCGCCACTTTTTCTATGCACCGTTGAAAGGATTCTTCTCGGGTGTCCTTCAGATCCGTCGTTGCGGCCATGTTGATGGCCTCTATGCCTTAAAAATGGGTCCCCTTGATGAGTTGAGGTAAAGAAAATGTCCCACAAAGAAAGATCAGGTGAATAGAGAGGTTGTTCTGGTACGGCGAGGTTCTTCTCAGCAAGGACTTCCGGATGTTCAGGTGAGATGATAACGTAATCTACTTATCGATCTTCTACCAATAGTTCAAATAACACACGCAGTTCCGTTACTTTTCAGACAAACTGAGTATGTTTTAAAGCGGCCGACATTTTCAGCTTGGTAAGGTTAGGTCTGACATCTGACACGAAGTGATTTTCAGATCAATGTATCTCTTCGAGTTTTGTTTCCATTGTAGGAATTTTAATACAAAATCTACGCAATTTGGTTTCATTAATTTTGTTTCCAATTTGTCGTAGATATTGTTTTCTTAGCGCGTTAACTGCTATTTTTTTAAATTTTCTCTTTTAATATTCCTTCTTCCATTTTTCTTTTTCTTTCGTCGACTCTTTCCAAATGGAGCAAGATCAGGTGAAAAGGAAGGTTGTTCCCATACAGTGATGTTCTCGGTTAGGAAATGTCGGCTGCTCAGGGCGTTGTGAGCACGTGGATTGTCGTGGTAAAGTAGCCAAGATTTGACCTGCCACAAAAGAATGTAAAGAAAAAAAATACAATGGTTGAAGAAAGCTAAGATTACAATTATATACGCCCAAAATATCATGTTAGATGATAACACAATCTGCTTATCCGTTATACCATAATACCTATTCTATTGTAATAGACTCTTCCACAAATAATAAGTAGTAGTAGCAGTGGCCAGTTGGGCTCAGTGATGTTGAGTGAGTCAGTCAATGTCGGACATTGAAGTATCAACCATCACAACTAGATTGCTGCGTCATTAGTTCTTATTTCAAGTTCCTAACGTTTTGTACGTCGGATTCTTTTAGGACAGACTTAGTGAAATACAAGCCTCCACTGTGAAAACTACTCTACAACATTATCCCACTTTCGCTCGTAGCTCACACAGCACACACAGATCCGTTATTTTTCACTGAGACCTCATATGAAAGTGAGTTGATTGTTGGGTCATCCACAGTAAATTGGTGTGCAGGTACTTACAGCATTTAACCGTTCTTGGCAGATTGTATGTTGTTACAAGAAGAGATGCTTAATAATAAAAACTAAATTAAAGGAAAAACTAAAAGCTCAAAGAAACTGAATAAAATCAGAGAGTCCGTCTATTCAGACTAATCTAAAAAAACAAATTTAAAAATCTTACAATTCCAACATCGTCAAAGTTTCTGAAGATTGTTGTAACCGACGTTCGCAATCTTTTATCCCCTCTTTAAATATACGCTTATCCAACATCTCCCCAACTGTTTTTATCTCCCCCTTTCCTAAACGTATTTATCTACCCAATTTTGATCTCCTTCTCCCCCTTTCCCCAATTTTTAAATCTCCCCCTCCTCTTCATTCATACATTTGTCTCACATCTTCCCAAAGGGTTTTATCTCCCCCTTTCCTATACATATTTATCTCCCCAATTTTGATTGCCTCCTCCTCATCCTACATATATTTATCTCCCCTCTTCCACAATTTTTAAATCTCCCCTTCCTCTTCATACATGAATTTATCCCACATCTCCACAACTGTTTTTATCTCCCCCTTTTTTAAACGTATTTATCTCCCCAATTTTGATCTCCTTCTCTTCCTACATATATCTATCTCCTCCTTTCCACAATTTTTAAATCTCCCCCTCCTATTCATACATACATTTGTCCCACATCTCCCCAACTGTTTTATCTCCCCTTTCCTATAAATATTTTCTCCCCAATTTTGATCTCCTCCTCCTCTTCTTACATATATTTATCTCCCCCTTTCCACAATTTTAAATCTCCCCCTCCTCTTCATACATACATTTGTCCCACATCTCCCCAACTGTTTTATCTCCCCTTTCCTATAAATATTTTCTCCCCAATTTTGATCTCCTCCTCCTCTTCTTACATATATTTATCTCCCCCTTTCCACAATTTTAAATCTCCCCTCCTCTTCATACATACATTTGTCCCACATCTCCCCAACTGTTTTATCTCCCCCTTTCCTATAAATATTTTCTCCCCAATTTTGATCTCCCCATCTCCCCAACTGTTTTTCCCCTTTCCTATATTTTCTCTATCTCCTTCCTTCCTACATATTTTCTCCTCCTTTCCACAATTTTTAAATCTCCCCTCCTCTTCATACATACATTTGTCCCACATCTCCCCAACTGTTTTATCTCCCTTTCCTATAAATATTTTCTCCCCCAATTTTGATCTCCTCCTCCTCTTCTTACATATATTTATCTCCCCCTTTCCACAATTTTAAATCTCCCCCTCCTCTTCATACATACATTTGTCCCACATCTCCCCAACTGTTTTTATCTCCCCTTTTCTATACATATTTATCTCCCCAAGTTTGATCTCCTTCTTTTCCTACATATATTTATCTCCCCTTTCCACAATTTTTAAATCTCCCCTTCCTCTTCATACATGAATTTATCCCACATCTCCCCAACTGTTTTTATCTCCCCCTTTCCTAAACGTATTTATCTCCCCAGTTTTGATCTCCTTCTCTTCCTACATATATCTATCTCCGCTTCCACAATTTTTAAATCTCCCCCTCCTCTTCATTTGTCCCACATCTCCTCAAAGGGTTTTATCTCCCCCTTTCCTATACATATTTATCTCCCCAATTTTGGTCTCCTCCTCCTCTTCCTACATATATTTTTCTCCACCATTACAAAATTTTTAAATCTCCCCCTCCTTTTCATACATACATTTATCCCACATCTCCCCAACTGTTTTTATCTCCCCTTTTCTATACATATTTACCTCCCCAATTTTGATCTCCTTCTCCTCTTCCTACATCTATTTATCTCCCCCATTACAAAATTTTTAAATCTCCTGCTCCTCTTCATACATACATTTATCCCACATCTCCCCAACTGTTTTTATCTCCACTTTTCCTACACTTATTCATCTCCCAAATATTTTATCTCCTCTTCTCCTTCCTATATATATATATATATCACCCAATTTTTATTACCCCTGTATATATTTATCTCCCACCTCAATAATATCTATATCCCCTCCACTTCCTACATATATTTATATCCCCCATCTCCGCGATTTTTTATATCCTCTACATATACCTTTCTACATATTTAATTATCACCCCAAATAGTACGTTTTTCACTCTCTCTCTCTCTCCTTCCTACATATATTTCTTTCCCCGACTGCCGATTTTATCACACCCTTCCCTTCCTACACACACAAACACACAGGCACACCCATAGACAAGCACACGGACTCATATACACTATATACATTATCTATCTATCTATCTATCTATCTATCTATCTATATATATATATATATATATATATATATATATTAGGAAATGGACAAATTCCGACAATTATTTTTAAGACATTTTTATGCTTATACATTCTTTCTATAGATAAAGATTTTCACAGAAAATATTCGTACTCCGAATTTCTCGGACATTCAGGCCGGTAAATGTTTGTTAATACTGTTTATTATAAACAGAGCCTTTACTTAAATATTTGTATGTAAAAAGAATGTATAAACATAAAAATGTCATAATATATATATATATATATATATATATATATATATATATATATATATAATATAAAAGAAAGAAAAGTAAGATATATAAATCCGGTGTTCTTATAGATATCTTTATTTTTACAAAATAGTGCTCTATGTAAATTTACAGAGCATTAATATTATAAACTAATTGATTTAAAATATGGTTTTTAATTGATTTCAAATATGGTTTTTTTCGCTACATTTTTGATAAATTGATTTAAAATATGTTTTTTTCGCTACATTTTTGAAACATGGTTAGAACTGTGTAGCGAAAAAAACATATTTTAAATCAATTAATTTATATATATATATATATATATGACACTATTTAGGTTGCTAGAATGAAAGAAGAAAAAAAGGCGAGAAATTTAAATTTAGGTGATAAGAAGCGATCACGAACAGGACACAAGCGTGTTATTTTTCTGACAAGGAAAAGTGGTAAGATTCTATTTCCATTGTCGAGAAAGTAAAACACAGAATTTAATTTGATTTATGACTATCACCGAATAAACGACAGCAGTCTGCCATGACAACGATAATGATAAATTCCAGGTTGGTAAAGTCGCCTACGAAACAGAATTCTAAAGAGATAAATATTAACTGGGTCGCAGAAAAATGTCTGTTGGACCAACCGCAGAATTACAAAAACAAAAGACTGAGCCATTAGCTATCTACGAAGATGTCGTTTGGAAAAGACATCTGTTTTAGGTCGAAGCTGGCCACGATAGGAAAATTATTTTATCAGAACGAATAATTAACGCCAGAATGTGGATCTCGCCGGATGGCCACCCATTTGTTTGGCGAAGGTCCCGGGTGATGAATTCCAGGTGACATTCAGGATAAGAATTGAGATTAAAGGACCACACTACGAGTCTAAGGACTTGTTGTCGAGAAGAAGAAAGAGAAGGAAAGGAGAAAGAAAAAAAAAGGAAGAAAATTTTTTTTTCTTTGAAGAAGATTTTTAAACCGAGGCTAGTCTGGCAAGACCCACACTGCTGGGCGCCCATTGGCTGAATGCTGGCGTGAGCGTTAGGCGAAGGTTATCATGTGAAGTAGGAGGGGATGCCTGTTGACACCCCTTGAAGGGATCGGTATGAGATGTCACTGTGAGAGAGAGGGGAAACTCGTTGACACCCTCTGAGGATATGGTGATATACCAATATGAGAACAGAAGAAGGTGGGAGGACGAAAGACTTCCAAAAATGGAAAATAATAAATTTTCTTGACCGAAAACAAAGAAGTGGATTGTGGATTTAGAATTATCAAGGAACCTCAAACCCCGACAAGCCCACCACGGTTTTGGTCGGCGTCCATATAAGCAGAGTCGCAGCGAGAGAAAAGCAGTCAGGTTCGCAGTTGAGTTAAGTTCGCAGTTCGCAGCTGAGTTGAATTGAGTTGGGCCCGCCTCGCAGGAACCTGACTGAAAGATCCCACGCAATTCCGAACTCAACTTCTAACAAAGAACAATTTATTTTTGAGGAACGACTTAGACTCACACCACCAAAACAAGTTTTACGAATATCGCCTGAAGATTCACCAAGAACCAGTTTCTTAAAAGAACAAACAACTTAAGATGTTAAGATTCGCCTAACAAACACAAAGTGTCACGAATCCATATAGCGGGTTGGGAAGAAGTATTCAGAAACCAGATATAAAATATTGTTATCCTTTTTTTTTTAACACATTTGAACTTTTCGAGTTATTACATCTTTTACATATACTTGTGCGGTGTTGCCCTTGTCCGGTCTCAGCTTGCATTACGGCCCGGCGACTGATTGATTTCGTCTACCTAAGATCAAATCACAACGTGGGTAGGTTAGACGAGAAATCAAAACAGTTACTTCGGTAACCAGATGTTGGAGGCGAGCTGGGAACGATAAGGCTGATACCGAATCTAACCAGATTCCCATCCGAATCAGCAAAAGGTTAGAACGTCACATTTGGTGCCGCGACCAATACCAAGTCACATTGGTCGTCACAGGACAGGATAGGACGGCGAAGGCGCGGAGACAGACGGAGTGACGCCACAATTGGCGCTGCACGGCGGGCGCGGCCAGGCAGACGTCACGATTGGCGCAGCGACACTGCGGGACGCCACACACACACACACACACACACACACACACACACACATATATATATATATATATATATATATATATATATATATATATATATATATATATATATATATATATATATATATATATATATATATATATATATATATATATATATATATATATGTGTGTGTGTGTGTAAATATATATATATATATATATATATATATATATATATATATATATATATATATATATATATATATGTGTGTGTGTGTGGTAAAAATATATATATATATATATATATATATATATATATATATATATATATATATATATATGCCAGGTGTAACAACAAAATTGTCCTAATCGTGTAACATCGTCCATCCCACAAAACCACTAAATTAATTGACTTCCGTTTTTCCAGGGTTTTCCGATACGACTTTTAGCTATCTTGACACAATATGCCATTAGATTCCCTGAAAAAAAACTTGTGTTATTCAGCTAGAAAGATCACAGGTTAAAATCGTTTTATGTCAGCCCCACTGTCTTCCCAAATGTGCAATGTTAGGAGGAAAAGATCATTCATTTCTTCAGTAATGGTACCAACATTCAATACTCTGGCTTCCATCTTCAATGTCCATTCAAGAACCATCAAGAGAACGGGGAATAAGTTTAAAAAAAGAGGGAACAGTAGAGAGGAATACTGGATGAGGAGGTCACAACAGGAAGAGGGGTCATCATTTAACTTAAAAGATCATTTAGAAAATATCCCCCTCAGTCATTAGACCATATACAATTGTGGAAAGAGTGAGTATCATTATAAAAGCAAACAGCTAAATTCAACCTTCATAAGGTGAAACTTCAACTGCTCTTGTAAAAATATGCATCACAGTGTACAGCGTGGTCCGAAAGTATTGTCAGCCTAACCCTATCTTCGAACCAGTAAAAGCTCTTGTCAGCCATCTGAAATATAATATTATTTTTTTTTTATTATTTCAGATGGCTGACACAAACTTTTAGTGTTTGGAAGAGAGGGTTTCGGTGACAAGACTTTTGGACTCCCCTGTATATATAAATCTGTTTGTTTCTGTTGCATCAAATATATGAAGAAGTGCTTTTAGTGCACACATACCTAGTAATCTCTCATTAAATAATAGCGGCGAACATGTTTATTTAGTCTTATGGTGATTATCTATCTCTCTCTCTCTCTCTCTCTCTATATATATATATATATATATATATATATATAGAGAGAGAGAGAGAGAGAGAGATGTAGATATAGATAATTAGATAATCACCATATAGCTATATAAACATATTCGCCGCTTTTATGAGAGGTTAGTTATATATATATATATATATATATATATATATATATATATATATACATATATATATATATATATATATATACATATATATATATATATATATATATATATATATATATATATATATATATATATATATATATATATATATATATATATGATCATATGATTATATGGTGATAATACACGGAGCAAAGAAAGATTTATAGATGATTTTTTAGTCGAGTTCGAATCCCACTCGAATCCATTGCATTCACTTACATGCTACTATCCTTGGGAAAAGTATGAATCCTCTTGTTTCCCCCCAGCTATGGGTAAATATCAGAACAGACAGGGTTCTATAGTCTTGGATGGCAACTAGTCTACCATAGAAAGAAATGGCAAACTACTGCAGGAAAAAAAATCTGCCTCGTCAGTCATGTATCGAAAGAGACATGATCGCCTAAGTGCATATCACACATGACACATAACTGACCGAATACTATGTAAATTCGTAGAACGTCATCTAGTACTGAACACGGTTTCGCGAGTTCGTTTTCAGTGTATATATCTTTTACTCCGCCCTTCATATATTAAATGCACTAAGCCTGGAAAATATTCAATGTCTTTACCGCCATAGGAGGAGAAATATCCAGCCGATATATGCAGAGAGGGAAAAAATAAAACGATATTAAAAAATTCGAATTCTATTCACTTTATCCGTGCTTTGCAGAACGCAGAAAAAAAAAGTTTACTTTGGTATCGAGTCAGCCAATAGAGTTTTATTGATAAAACCGTCTAATACATCAAATTTCATATCGTAAATCGATACCTTAAATGTATTACTTGAAACGAACTGAAATCAAACGCTGTATATATTTCGATCTCAGACAAATTAAGTCGTTTTCGATTTAATATTACTATAGATCAGTAAATTGTATACGTTGACGATTGATCAGCTCTCAACAATGATATTCTTTTACTCTGATCTCCTTTCAATTTATTTACCGTCTCTTAAACCACTGATAGAAAATAATGATCAATAAATCATTTATCTGATTGCTTACTCGTAACAATTTCGACCAGGTAAATGCTTGTCGATAAAACTAACTCTCCTCTCGAATAAAGCTTGTGTGAGAAAAATTTTTATATTATCATAAAATGCCGTATCCGTAATTTATAGAAATCTCTAATTCATAATACGTACACACGTAATCATACAGATCTACTACTCAATAAATGCTAAAGATATCAAATGTTCTAATATAAATTTTTCGAGGTTAACAGGTGATGTAGCAGCCATTTTATTGCTACTATATATAAATATTTTTGCTTATATATAAATGGGACTATTACTCATGTATTCTATTCCCTGATTAAACATATATTGCATTCCAGCGACAAGAACATTGTCAGAACAAGTTTCTAAGAATTACATGCAAGAACACTAATTCTTATATTCTGTAAAATAGAGAAAGGATAATATTTAAAGCAGTCATAAACAGCAAATTAATTTGTGTTGTTGGCTGCCTTGTTTCTGTTGTAATCGCAACTTGAGTCACTTTCCTAGCGCCATGATGTAACTTCCCAGTGCTTTTTCTATAAATACATCCATGGGAATTGTTCCGATGAACTCTGACCTATGGCACCTAGACCTTATGAATTTAAGAAAAATACTAGATTAGCAACAAGGCCTCATCAATTTACCGTTGAATTCACCAGATATAACCGTAAGTTCTATGCTAAAAGTTTCTTCTATCACACTTTTCACTTGTGGAACTCACTTTCGGCAACATGCTTTCTAGTCATCTTTCATCTGTACTACTACTGTACTGATGCGGCATTCACCCTGGGCGGATTGAGCCGGCTTCTTCCTGTTATGAGAAGAAGATTCTTGGGATAAATTACAGAAGTAGGGTACCCAGGCCTACTCGGATAACGTTCTTGTTTGCCGCGGGGCTCCCACAGACGCAGAGACAGGAACGACCAGAAGCCGCCGGTTACCGATGGATTTTCACCAGAGCCCTTGTTAGCCGGTGTGTGTGTCAGACCTGTCCGCCTTGGGTGGCCCTACCAGGAACGAAGTTCCGGGCGGCATAGCTCTGACACTACCGTTTACACCCCCCCACCGACTGTGAGGTAAGGGTTGGACTTTGGGGGCTTACAGTACCAGGTGTTCCCAAGCGGACCCCATCTAAGTACTGACCTCGCTCTACGATTCTTAACTTCGGTGATCGTACGAGAACCGGTGTTTCAGCGTGATTTGACCGTAAGCTCAACGTTCATCTGCAAATATTTAAAGGCAATGTCAATTATCTTCCTTGTTATTCTTCTGGGAAACTTATTATTTTTTCTCTTTTCCTTATTCTTTCAAAGTAGTTAAGCTTTTGTGTTTTAGTTGACTTACATTATATATAAAAAAACTAATTGATTTATTTAATCGTAAATATTTTTATTACCTAAACTTATTTTACTGTATCACATCTCATCAATGTGGCTAGACATCTGATTGCTTAAAGCCGGGATCGAAACTCGACCGATTTGGCATCAGTCAGAGATTTCCCCCCCCCCCGCTATCATCGCATGGCACAGCGGAAGGGAAATTTTAGCGGTTTTTACTTTGCGAAATACGTCAGTAGCGAGGAGAGCTTGAATCGAGTAGAAGAGCATTGCATTAGCAGCAGCAGCCACTGTTCATAAAATCACTCCTTACTCTCCGAGAGACTAATCGAATGAGATAGAGAGAGAGAGAGAGAGAGAGAAAGAGAAAGAGAAAGAGAGAGAGAGACGGAAAATTATTAGGGAAAATATTTTGAGGCGATTTTGTCCAGTTTTGTTTAAAAATACCTTGATTGTAATTGGCATAGAGTAGACGATGTTCTGGAAGAAAAATCTGAGTCCCTGCTGTTAGTATGCGTCTGGCAATTTTTCTAGTAGTGTAGGCTGCACATTCTCACTTTCCACTGCATCACATGCATGTTCTATGAGATAGAGATTCTCTGGATGTCGAAACCATATAGCAACATGAAGGCCAGACGTCAGTTACGAAATCTCACTTCTAGTGCTCAACAATAAAAAAAATTAAGAGTTGTTTTATAGTTTCAACTGAAGTTTAAAATTGTTTTCACACTAAAAGAATCACACTGAATAAACTCGTCGTTGACACCCGAAGGTTTTAATTTGTTATAAAATGTCAAGCACGAGATAACTCGTAGTCGGCACGAGATAACTCGCAGTCGGCACGAGATAACTCGCAGTCGGCACGAGATAACTCGTAGTCGGCACAAAATAACTCGCAGTCGACACGAGATAACTCGTAGTCGTCATTATAAAAATTACCAATCTCATTTTTTTCCTGTTTGGCTGTTATTGCGTGAAGCGCAGAAAACTTATTTCTCTTACATGAACAAATCTCCCACTATTTTTGATTTACAGCTGGGTGCATTGTTCTCCGAGAAGTGTCGGCTAGGTGACACACCGTTGTCATAAATGAAGGCATGTAATCAGCTGCATTATCTAATCATATTTTATTTTATTTTATCCATCTTCTTTTATTTTTATCAAGTTTCGTAATATATTAAAAAAAACATTCGTCATATTATTATACCACAAAGACGAACCTGAACCTTCGATACAAAGTGGGATGGATCCATACTCTCATATTATGATAACATCCCACCGAACAATGGATGTATCGCCTCATAATAAATAAAATAAATAAATAAAAATTTGAGGAGTAAAAGTTATCCCAATCTCCAATTGTCCATGTTTCTTTATTCTTAGCGAATTGCAAACTCAATTTCTTATTTCTACGTTATAATAGATGCACTGACATTCTCCTCTGCTGCAGTAGCTCATCTGCTTCAAGGTTCGAAATGATTAGTTTTCAGATTAGCTGTTCTGATTAATTCAATTGTAAAAGAGATTTGTTCGAGAAATCGTTACCCGTTTTTCAGTTCGATCCCTCTGACCATTCTCTGTCGACCACTTTCATCAATATATATATATATATATATATATATATCATTTAAACATATATACGTCATTTCTATCCACAGAATTACCGCTCATTGTAATTCTATATTTTATGAACATCATCTATATACCCGATAAATGGTTATGTGTTGAATGCTGGGCAATTTTTGTTTTTCAAATACACAAACATTTTTTTCATAGCATTTCCCCTAAAGCAAGGCGAGAGCACTTCTCGTAAGTAAGGGGCTACAGAGAGTGAAAATAAGGGAAAAAGGCTGGGTATAGGAGGGAGGGATTGAGGAAAGGATAAAAAAGGAACGGAGAAGGATAAAAGGAAGAACGGGGATCAAGACATCACAAGATGTCGACTGATATTACATTTAAAATTTTTGAAGATTATAGTTATAAGGGAAACAAGTCGGGAGAATTCGTTGGAGTAGCAGAGGCGGTTACATTTAACTGTTTTGACAGTGAAAGTGTGAGGCCGAGATTCCAACCTTGTAGCACGTTTAAATTCATGCAGTCGGCTCACCAGTGAAAATAGCTCGTCCGAGCAGATGACATGGAAATATTTGTAGTAATTACAGAGGGAAACCTTATCAAATCTGTGAGAAAGTGACTGTAGCCAAGATCCTAAGTCAGGACCGATGACATTGCATAACGGTCTTTGGATTTTGTCAAGAACCTTGAGATGAACAGCGGGGGCACCAGACCATATATGGCATCATTATTCCATGCAAGGGCGAATGGTTGATTTGTAGGTGTGAAGGATGGATTCAGGCGAGAAAAACCTTCTGACGCGATAGAGAGAACCAACTATCCTTGCAATAGATGCAGCTATTGATTCAATGTAGCTGTTTCATCTGAGGTCAAAAGAAAGAGTGAGACGAAGAAGGCGCAGTGGAGTCAATTATACTGATAGGAGGCAGGGAAGTTTCCCTATGGTGCGGAAATGACAACAGTTCCGTTTTAGATCCATTAAAATTCATTTTGTGAGGCACTATTATTACACCACTATTCTATGGCTATTGTTATAACACACTCTTAATTATATTACGTATTTCGTATAAGTATTCTCTATACGTAATCCTTCAGCTATTTGCAGTTACATCTGTATTAGTTATACTAAAGTCTGACTCCAAATGGATAGGTATATACCTATGCCTCTCTACCAAGTCGGGATGCGAAGCACGGTCAGGTTTAATGTGGGGAACACGAGCGCTTCACTCGAGCCGCAGGTCCAACATTTATCCACTCACTGCAACCGCAGAGAATAAGTATTTTCTTGCCTATTTGTTATAGTGAAACACACCTATTCTATAGTTAATAGACTCTCTCCAAGTCAGTTGGCAGTGAGTTGGTCAGTCAGTCGACTGGCTGTTCGGTTAAACTCTCTGCCTTCTGGCGGGGAGGAACCCGAAGGAGGCTACGCCGAAGGGCGGATTCTCTTTCGGGGAGCTAAACCGACCCTGAACCCGTTTATACGGGTTCAATGGGCATATTTTTGGCCGAGCTCACGGGCTCGAAAATCCCACGTTAAAAAGGCCTTGTGTCACATGACGCCATCGTGGGGGGGGGTGACTGAATATCGTCGGCAGTGAGTTGGTCAGTCCGTCGATGTCGGACGACCGTTAGTCGAATATTAAAGTATCAGCCACCACAATTAGATTACTGCGTCATTACTTATTACATCAAGTTCCTAAAGTTTTTTACGTCGAACCTATTTTAGGACCGACTTAGTGAAATACAAGCCTCCACTGTGAAACCACTACATAACACTATTCTACTCAGACGAGTTTCTGAGTCACCCTGTGCACGAAGACAGAGATATTGTCAGTCGAAAATCTATACAGGGAACTACCTGACTCCACACAGCTAGATATTTACCCAATCTCCCCTACCCAGATTAGATGTGACATAAGGTCGAATTTTCTCTTGGTTACCCGAAGGTTTTGCCTCGGGCCATTGATCAAAATTTACCCAGCACCTGCATTTACTGGATGGGATACAATTCTTGTTTGTTTTTCTCTGCCGAGTCTCCGTCGGTAGACACAGCCCCGACTGAGTCACCCTCTGTCCGAAGACAAAAGCCTTGTCAGTCGCAAGACAGACAACGAGCTGCTTGACTTGAAATGGCTAGGTATTTACCCATGCCTAGCCAGTTAGACGGGATGCGACACAAGGTCAGATTTAAAATGGGGAACCCTAGCACGCACTCTGGACTCATTTTTAACGTGTGGAACGCCAGTGCGTACACTCAGGCCGCTAGTCCAGAATTTACCCATTCCCTGCAAACGCGGGTAACAAGCACGTTGCTTGTCTATTCTTCTCACTTGAGTCTCTATCTGTAGACAGAGCCACAACTAAGTTACGCTCTATCCGAAGAGAGAGACCTTGTCAGTCGCAAGGTAGAACGACAAACTGCCTGATTCCACACGACTAGGTATTTACCCATGCCTCCGCACTTGGACGATATGCGACACAAGGTCATTTTTAACGTGTGGAACGCCAGCGCGTACCCTCGGGCCGCTGGTCCAAAATTTACCCATGGAACGAGCACTGTTCTTCTCAGCCGAACGTTTCTTTTATATTGTACACTTCTGTGTAACGCTATTACATAAGGTCCGAAGAAGGATATTATTCTCCATGACGTAGAGAAGATATAAATATCGACTGAAAAGGCCAAGATATACAATCTTGGAAGTGATTAAATGAATTGGGGTTCTCATTTTCGTCGTACGCCTGATAAAGTTTAAAATATTTTGCTATTGGTATCGTTTGTGGACCGATATAGTTCCTCCATTAGATTAAGACATTATTTACATTATTCGGACTATTGTCCTCATCTTTGTCGCAATATTTATTACAACGTTTCAGCCGGTGGTTGGAATGTCGAATTGAACCATTTATTTCACTTACTGATGGAGGACTGTTCTAGTTCTACGTGTCATGTCTTTGATGGATGTCAGTTATCAGTTGTCTCCCGTTAATTTCCCTCTGAAAGTTCTCCACCGCCTTAACCGAGTATTGAACTCAAACTCTTTGGGTCCTGTCAGTGGATCTAACTAACGCCTTTATCCACTGTGCCATGTGCCCGCCTGTGTATGAATTTCTGGGTATTATAAACCTATTGTCTTCAGCAATCATTTTTTTATTAGTGCTCATATTGCAATTTTTGCTGTTATCATTGCACGTTTTTACCAGAGCTCATATTGCAATTTTTTGTTGTTGTTAGTATCGCCTTTCTCTGGCACTCAGTAATAAGGAGTGCAAAAGAAAGTCTACACCAGTGAGCCATTCCAACCACCTTAAGAAGGCCCTAGCGTACAACGGTCGAAACGTTGTAATAAATATGGCGACAAAGATGAGTATAATAGTACAAATAATGTAAATAGGGTGTTTTTTAATAGATGTTTTTAGTAGATGAGACGAGTAGTGCCTATCGATGTGGTCGTATGCTGCTGTGAGGTCAATATAGCAGTCATACAATTTTCTATTCAAGAAATATACAATTTCCTGGAGATGTTTGATGACATTATAGCGGTGACTTACCTCGGAGTCGCGTGTATGCTTTGCAAGGGAGTGTGGAGACAGCAAATCAACGAGCTTCGGGCGGACGGTGAATCTGACAGCAACTTCGTGTTAATAGTGGTTGTGTCGCTTGTAGCCATTTTTATTGCCTTGTTCTGGGCGCTCATTGGCTACGTGTTGGCTGGGTCAGGTGTATAAAAACATGGTACGCTAAAACAGGCGTTGAGATTGTCGTTCGGCACTGTGAGTGGCGTATTGGAGATCGAGGCCGGAAGTGTGAAGACTGAGAAAAAGTCTTGGGCTTGCTGGTCTGGGGGAAGGACGGCATACTTCGATGGAAACGGGAACGTGAAGTCCCAGACTTTCCATAGATCGTCACCCGTCAAAGTATCTTTTCCCTATGCGGGAAACTTGTGGGCCATTTCTATTCAAGAAATATACAATTTCCTTAAGTTGTTTGATGACATACAGTAGGGGGGAAATAAATATTCGTACACTTGAAAAATTGAATTTTTATAAATGTAAAAGCCTTAAATAAAACAAATCTCGGTGCATTTTATGTATAAAGACATATAGTATTAAAAAATAATAATAAACTTAATTAATTCTTATTCTAACAGAAATTAATGCATTTTCTAAATTCTAACTGGTGAAAAAAGTATTCGTACAAATCAATTATTAGAATAAAATAATCAATTAATTATGAAAAAAGTATATTCTAGAATGTTCCAGTAATGTTATCAGTAATTATAGTTAACGCTATTAGCCATTATCAGAGCATTCTGCAATTTCTAGTTTTACGAGAAGGTTCTAATAATGCCTAAAGGTAAAGAATTGACTATTTCACAAAACAACACATTTTGTCTCTTTGGAAAGATGGGAACAGTTACAGAACGATTTCTAACAACCTGAATATTCCTTTTACTACAATTTTTACCTTCGTTCATTGCAAGGTTTAAAACTCGTAACAGCGTCGAAAACCAACGACGAACAGGTGCTTCGAGGAAGATTTCTCTAAGATCAGCAAGGATATTAAGACGCCAGATCCAACAAAATCAACAGGTTACTCGAGAAGAGCTGCAGGAATATTTGCGTGCATTAGGGATTAAAGTAACTAAGTGTACAATAAGTAATGAACTATACAAAAACAGTCTGAAATCACGCATCCCAAGGATGACTCCACTCCTCTTGAAACGACACAGAGATGCTAGGATAAAATTCGTTAGAGAGCATAAGGAAAAAGAATATTCGTTTTGGGAAAAAAGTACTATGTACAGATGAAACTAAAATAGAGTTGTTTAGTCATAATTATCGAAATCATGTGTGGAGGAAGGACGGTGAAGCCTACTTGCCAAAGAACACGTTGCCAACTGTAAAGTTTGGTGATGGCAGTATCATGATCTGGGGCTGTTTTTCTGCAAAAGGTTTTGGCAGATTATCAATAATAGATGGCAAGATGAACGCCGAAAGATACCAGAAAATCCGGCAAGACAATTTAATGCGTTCTGTTGAGAGACTTCAGCTACCTCCTGATTGGGTTTTCCAACTGGATAATGATCCTAAGCATACTGCTAGATCTACAAGGAAATGGTTAGCAGAAAGTAACGTTGATGTCTTGCAATGGCCAAGTCAGTCCCCAGGCTTGAACCCAATCAAGAATTTATGGCGATATTTCAAAATTCAAATTGGGAAAAGAGCACCAACAAATATCAAGAATTTGAAGACAATATGCCAAGAAGAATGGGACAAAATACCACTCAATGTGTGCAAATCATTAGTTGAGACGTACAGGAATAGACTGGTAGCTGTTGAACTCAATAAAGGATATTCCACAAAGTATTAAATTAAGTTAATATGCTTTTTTTGTTTTGTACGAATACTTTTTTCATCGGTTAAAATGAAAGAAATGCATTAATTTCTGTTAGAATAAGAATTATCTAAGTTTATTACTATTTTTAATACAATGTATCTTTACACATAAAATGTATCAAAATTTGTTTTAGTTAAGGCTTTTACATTTATAAAAATACAATTTTTCACGTGTACGAATGTTTATTCCCCCCCACTGTATATGCCATTATTACATCGCTTACCAGAACGAATTCAAATTGGCCTTTGATAAATTTACTTACAACTTACACTAAGAGTCTAGTTAATAAAATGTTCATTAGTATTTTAATCATACTGGATCCCCGTGCGACACTTCTTTACATGTGAGGGTCATGAAGGCTACCATTTTGTGTTACCCTTTCATCTATGCGCGTTAAGTGTATCTTGAAGTTGTGTAATAGTTAGCAAGCTTATATCGTAAGTATAGTTCCGACTAAGCAGTGAGTTCGAACGTCACTGGGTACCCCATATTTTCGGCCTTATGCCACATCTAAGGTTTCTTTCTATGTTCCGTGTCCTTTCAGAACGTAGGTGATCATAGCTCTCCACCTCCCTCTATCCCTTGCAGCTCTCAACAAGTTCCTTCTCTGTGCTTCCTCCCTCAGACCACGTTGTCATCCACTTGGTTAGCCAAGTGGATGACAACGTGGTCTGAGGGAGGAAGCAAGGTATGTCCCGCGTTTTTTCCCCAGTCTCTCTTTCTCTCTATTTGACACGTGAGTATCAGATTCTCCAGGCTCTCCTTCCTCATTATGTATCCCCAGAAACTTCAGCTACCTCTTCCTGATATTAAGTATAAACCTTCTCCTTGTTTGCATCCCCTCTAAGACTTCATCGTTGTTCCCCCGCTTGGTCCATGATATCCTTTGCATCCTTCTGTAGAACCCCATCTCCGTCGCCTCGAGTCTCTTCTTAATCTTTGAGGAAATCGTCCAACATTCGCTGACGTAAAGAAGGACAGAAGTCACGTAACAGCTCAGTATTCCTCCTGTCTCGCAGTACTCTGTCCAGCTTTTTGGAATTCTTCCTTGGCTATACGCTTAGTAAATCATCATTAATGCATGTTAAAGCCTAATTTGAGAGGATGTGCTTCGGATTCTATAATCCCTTTTCGTTAATTTTTTAATGCTGTTTTTAAATTCAGGGAGAGTTTACGCTATATTGAAAAGTTCAGGCTAAACTTCAAGCGATGTTTTAATATTCTTAATATACAGTGCTGTTCGATAAAACTGACTCACCTTATTCTTTGAATTTAGCTCAACTTTCGTTTCATTGGAGAAGAGA
>CAHIKZ030000102.1:247500-260000 GCA_903632075.3 Acanthosepion pharaonis | reverse complement strand
ATTTCACTGTGGACAATTAATTATTTACTGGGATGCGAGTTGATACACTCTTTGCTGGGTGAGTTTTGTCCTCTATCACATTTCGAGAACAATAATTCAATAAAGTGAACATATACTTGTCCCTCATCTTTGCTGATAGGTTATTGCCTCTTCTCCCTGTGCGAAAAAAAATCCCACAAATCACGTTGCCTCTTTGGATTACGTAAAGATTGAAACAGACGAGAGTAGTATCGCTGACGACGGCACAATGGAGAAAATCTGATTTATTCATACTTGATAAAAATGATACATATTTACAAGTCTTAGCTGAACCAAACGCCGAACCAAATTAAAAGAATGATAGGCAGTATGTCTCCATTATTGGAAGCGAAGAAATCCTTAATTATTCATCGGTCTGCTTATGGTAATAATATTGCTGTCAAAGAAACCCTACTATCTCTTATGCAAGGACCAATAAGTCGCTATTTATTATATATCTCGTAAAAAGTCCAATGTCAAGTTTATGCTATATTAATGCTTCGAGCAGTGTCGTCAGTCAATGGATACTAACGATAGCATTTAACCCAGTACTACCTGACTTATTTTAGCTTCATTGCCAACTAAGCCGATTTCTCTGTCAGGCTTTTCTGGTGATGAGGGGTCTAGATGATGGCTTTAGGTTAAAACAAGCCCTTTCAAACAGTGGATGACCCTTCGTGTAGGGTTAACGGATAACTTGCACAATGAAGCAGACTGGGTTATATATATATATATATATATATATATATATATATATATATATATATATATATATATATATAAAAAAAAACAGACCACTTTAAGGTACCATTACAATAATTTATTTCACCAAAATCCTTTTTAAAGGACTCCGGATCATCAGGTAACAATTCCAACAATGAAATGAAACTTATATATATATATATATATATATATATATATATATATATATATATATATATATATATATAATAAATTCAGCGATAAAATCGCTAGGTGGACAAGGGCCAGGACAGGTGTTTCTTTGATTGGGTAAATACTAATCAGCTATATGTGCGTAGTAAAATACTTACTTGTTTTAATATTAGGTAAATATTGAGTGTTCATGTCTGAGTCCATATAAAAAAATATTAGTATATTTACGATAGATACTTAGTTTTAGGTTATTATCACTACAGTTTGTCATTATATCAGGTATTGTATGTTTCTGTTTCTTACGTTGTTTAAATAAAAGCTAAGGTATTGGTAAATACAGGTTTATATTTGAGTCAAATATGTATTTGTTACGTTCGGAGGTAAATATTGGACGTTGTTATTTCGACTATTAGAATTGACATTGTTCGGTTAATTTAAATAAATATTGCTCGCGTACAGTAAGCCTATCAGCATTTAAAGGATCGGGAGATTTTTCTAATATTCATGGATTTAAATTGTTGTATTCTATGCGCCGCTAACAGTAAATCCCACATTCTGACTGTTACCCTAACTAGATATTTATAAAACTTATCTCATTCATGTAAATGGCTAACTATATAGTCACCACGTGAGGAAAAAGCTCGCTATATTAGCATTTCCTAGCGAAACCAGACTAGTAATACTCTGGTTTCGCTAGGAAATGCTAATATAGACTACTTGCTAATATAGACTACTTGTCTCTGTGCGTTAACATATTGCAGTCTGGAAAGGATATTAGCGTTACTCGAAATTATGCTAAGAATTCTATACTAAACATTTAAATGGTTAGAAGATTTAACTAGAAGAGAAAATAATTATATAGTCAATTAGCTGACTTTCCCCATTACCTTAAAACGAAAGAAGGAAGTTGTCATCAGCAAAGGGCGATAACTCTGGATCTGAGAAGCTTTATCTTCTGGGAAACTTTCTTAAGCGAAGAGTATTAATTTGAACCAATAGTAAGGCTAACTCTTCAGCCAATCAATAACGAATGCGTCCTATATTGAGACGGGTTTTCTCAGCATCACTTTTAATGTACGTCTCTTCATTCTATTCTTCAAGATAGAAATCTACTGAAATTATTCATCAATCAATTCAACCCAAGTAAGGCGACCACGCCACTAAGACGCAAGGGGTTAAAGATAGAGCTGAAATAGTCTTTAGAATAAAACTAAAACTCAATCCGAAACAAGGAACAAGGGATAAGCCTCTACTCCTATTAAAAAGACCGGTGAGGAGTGTAAACAGGTTGATTCGTTGGTTCATTTTTTAGTGCCATATCAAACTCTATGGGTTATTTAATGCCGAAATCTGAATATGTTGAACAATTTTAGGGCTTTAGCTAAATATATTTTGAACGCAATTTTCTGCCTTTAATCTTACTTATTATAAAACGCAGATTGTGTGTGTGTGTGTGTGCGTGTATGTGTGCGTGTGTGTGTGTGTGTGTTTGTGTACGTTTATATATTGGATCGGATTTCCTACATTTTTCAACCGATTTCAACAAAACTTCACAGGACTACGTAAAATTACCTTGCGGTGTTCCTGACAGCGCCAAAAATCGGAAAAAAACACAACTGTTTTTGCACGAAATCAATTTGAAAATACGATAAAACACGATTCTGGCGCCAGAATGAAAGGGAGACAACTCATATCGAGTTATACTTATTATAAAACCCAGGTTGTTTGTGTGTGTGTGTTCCTTTATATATAGGATCGGAAACCTACATTTTTCAACTGATTTCAACAAAACATCACTTTTTTTGGCAGGTAGTGTTTCTTATTGTCTTGCAAACTTTTTTCTTTATTTTTACATTCAGAATGCCTTAAAGATTCCATTTACAAGACAATTGTTTATAATAAAATTCTATTCAATCGATAGACTCATAACAATTGAAAACAATGTTTTTATTTGAGTTTGGGTTTGACCAATTCGTAAAAAAAAAAAAAACAAAAAAAAAAAACTAATTAAGACATGCGTGTCCGTCAACCTTAAACAATAATTTTTGTCAATTTTATTTTTCAGTCATTATGATGGTCGATACTTGATCTATCTCTTACTGTTACATCCCTGGGCAACGCCGGGCTTTACTGCTAGTTATAGAAAAAATATATTCTTGGTAATTGTACTATAAATATGTATTTTTGGTAATTTTTTAATATAAAAAATAATTGCTGACATTTGTTTATATAAAAAATCAATTTCTGTTATTTTAACTATAATTTTATTTTATACTTTCATAGTGTTTCGTTTCTGTTTGGTTGTTCATTATTTTCCCATAGCTGGGATCATAACAGGTGCTACCACTCTGGATTATGGTAGATCTAGGAACAACAGCAATCAAGAGATGGTACCACCCTCCTTAAAACCTCCCGATCAGACGCCTTGCTGCCGGATGTAGCTTATCTTCATACCCAGGATTAAGGGTGAACCGGGTAATAAATTAACCTATCTAATCTTATTGTATATACTAATATATGCGAATGATACTGTTTAAATTGCAGATTAATAAAACATTAATAAAAGAAAGTGATAGAATTCCTTGACAAGGTAGAAAAGGAATTAAAAAAGAAATGACTAATCATTAGTTGTAAGAACACAGACTATGTAGTCGTTAGGAAATGAGACCGCCAAAATGTTGTGGGTTAGGTATTTCGGATGCCAAAATCGGTCATGTATCGAAAGTTAATTATCTGTGTAATGAAGTAATTGACGAGTAATAAGGTAAAATAACAATCCTATGCTTTCCGGAAACTAAGCAAAGTATTAATATAGAAAAATGTCTCTAGAAACAAAGAAACGAACTATGTGATTTCTAATATCCTTTCTAGCAATGATTTCTGAACAATTTCCAGTATTTTTATTCTCAATTACGATTCTCCCCATTTTTGTTATTGTTATAACAACGTTATAGCCATTATGCGCTCCGGCCTTCCATCACATGATTTTCGGTAAACTTCAGGGGTTGCAAACAAGGAGGAGGCTTATACTTAACATCAGGTCGAGTCAGCTGATGTTTCTGGGACATAATGAGGGATTGGAGCATCTGATACTCACGGGTCGAATAGAGGTATAGAGAGACGAGGGGAAAAACGCGTGACATATCTGGCGGGATGACAGAACGTGGTCTGGGGGAGGAAGCAGAGAGAAGGAACTTGGTGAGAGCTGAAAGGGATAGAGGGAGGTGGAGAGCCATGATCGCCTACGTCCTGAAAGGACATGGCTCATAAAAAGAAAGAAACTTTAGAGAATTTCGAACTGAACAGTTTATTTGAGCGACGAGAGTATGTTTCCCAGGCCTTGCTGTTCATGTATAGATATATATCTTTTAGTTCTTATTTAGTAGTGCTTTATCTTTTTCCAACTGCGCCCATGTACACACGTCCTGGCCAAGGTTTGAATTCACAGTTATAATATCACGAACAAACGTTTATATCCACTGGGATAATATTGATTTATCGACAATCACTCGATGAAGGCCGGAAGGTACACCGGCTGAGAATTTTGATAACAACAACCAAGATAGGGACAATAGGCCGCAAATAAATGATGAAAATATTTCCAGTACATACGTTACAAAGAAGAAACTAGAAACAACAAACATATGCCTAAACTGACGAATAGAAATAATATTAGGGTGAGAATACATGTGAGATACTATCTGTTGTTATAGAGATAAAGCATAAGAAAAATTTCTTATTGATCGAAGGAACGATATACTGTAAGACTTTGGAACAAGAAGGGTTAATGCATAAAATCCCTGGGAAAGACTGACGATTTAATTCACATATAGACGACACCTGAAATTGTGCGTCGAGGTTTTGAACAATGGAAAATAAACGAGACTCAGAGGGCAATGATGATTGACAATGCGTTCTACTCAACTGAAAATGCAAGCTGTAAAGCGGAAGTTTCATTTTTGTGATCAACGAATTTGGAGTTGATTTCTCCTGGTCGAAGGCTGAGTTGAAATGCCAGGATGGGGTGGATAAGACACCCACGCTCACTGAGAAGATTTATTGAGAGGTATTAATAAGAGAAAGTTGGAGAAGGGAATGTAGTAAGCTGATGTCAAAGGGGATTTATCGAAATCCCAGTGTGCGCCGTGCCTCGCGCCAGTTTGGAAGAATCTCAATAAATAGGAATGCGCGAAGGGAATTCGTTAGACGTAGACGGAGATGGAGACAGGAGAGAGACGGTCACCGGTAAGGTGTATCACACACCTTACGTAATTGCTGGCCGAAGAAAACCCCCTCCCGACTTCAGTCTTATGTCGAACTTTACCAATACAACAAAACAAAGTTTACCAAGTCAACAATAATATCACTTCCGATTTAGATGCGGGTTCGGCTAATAACTAATTACATGCAAACTCTGACATAACCACTTATTATACGAAGGACTGATATAAAAACAGTATTTTCTTTTGTTCAATTTATTCGAGTGTCATTTTTTCCTAAACGTCTTCACCCTGCTTGGATCAGCCCAACACGAAGATAGCTGCGACGATTCGATCTTGTCTGCCTTATTACGAAACTTAATTCACCATGTGGGATAGAGCAGGTCTGAGATCGAAGCGATCTTCATCGATCAGCCGCTGTGTTAGAAGTCTTGGACGACTTGGGAGGGTGCTTTACGTTACACATGCGAGAATGGTTAAACATCAACCGACCTATTTAATGAATGAAGGAACAGAGAAAACGGATGTTAAATGAGCAAAATTTCCTCAAGCATGAGACGTATGATAACAAACGTCGTGAACGGATCTGTACAAGGCCCAAGAGCCACTCGAGGTAGATGGTTACAGAATAAGAGGTACAACGTATACGGATAAGGGCGAAGGATGGCGGTTAAACCTAGATTTGAACAGGTTAAGATGGTAGTGATCGGGGAAGCAGCCTCTTGAGAGCCGATTCCACTAGTCAGTGGTTTGTTGGAAGATATGCTTGAGTGAAACTTAGCTTTCACCTGGAATGTATTAAAGAAAATGGTAGTTCGCTACCGTGGAAACTATTCACAATGCGCACTCTCTTCTTCACCAAGTTACATGATATTTATACTCTTCCTCACCAAGCTACGTGACGCATACACTCTTTCTCACCAAGCTACGTGACGCTTTCACTCTTCCTCACCAAGCTACGTGACGCATACACTCTTCCTCACCAAGCTAAGCGACATCACCAAGTTACGTGATATTTACACTTTTCACCTCACTTTCTCCTTTGTCTCTATTTTTCACAGTTACACGCAAAGAAAATCACATTTCCTTTCATTTTAACAAACAGCTACAAACGTGGACAGTAAAGAAATTCACCATTCGTACACTCTATGAAAAATTTAGTTGTAAAATCACTGAAATAAAATTATTTAAAAAACCTTCCTTACCGTTTTCATTATTATGGGTTAATTCAAATTCTCAACAGTGGTTTTAAATTAAAATGTATATTCTTTAATTATTTCGTAAGTTAGAGCCCTGAAAATATTTCATATTTAATAGACTGTTTCGTTTTGCTCGCGTGGAAAAACAGAAAATATGTATCAGAGACGCGCTTCAGATTCAGCAAAAAGAGAAAAAAAAAAAACAACCAAACAAAGAACTGAAGGCAGATAGAAGAAGCAATAATGGGCAAATTGGTCCGTCTTAATTTTTTTCTTTTGAAATCTTTTTCTTGGTTAAATCTGCACTCTTGCAATTGAAATTGTTTGTTAAAGTTGTAGAAGCGTAAATATTTAGTGATGCCATCATTGAATTTTCACCTGTATAGTTCAGTTGCAGAAAAAAAAAACTCAAGGCGCGCTTTACTTTCATTAACTTGAGAATTAGAATTCAAGGATTGTTTTCGCTATTTAATAAATACAGGGTGTCCATAAAGTTCGTTTGCGCTTTAAAAACATTATAACTGTATTTGTATTTGCGATAGAAATGATCTATAAAAAAAATGCAAATTTTAATATACCTAGTTTTAAGTATACCTAAAAAAAGCTAATGTGATTTCATGCATTACTGTAAATCAGTTGGCAAATGTTTTCCGTGAACTGCAAAATCGTACTAGCTTTTGTATTGCTAATGATGGCGGACATGTGGAAACTTCAATAAAATTTCAATAAAACCTTAAAAAAATATAGATTAACTTTTTTTTTTTAATCCTTTTTACAAATTATTTCTATCGCAAATACAAATAAAGTTATAATTTTTTTAAAGTGCACACGAACTTTATGAACACCTTGTATAATAAAAAATGAAAAAAATAATGCGGAATTACCGCAGGTTCCCGCTATTAAATTAATATATATATATATATATATATATATATATATATATATATATATATATATAGATAGATAGATAGATAGATAGATAGAGAGAGAGAGAGAGGGTGGGGAAGCAAAATTACAAATTTCTTTTAGATAGTTTAAATTATCTAAGTTTTAACAAATAGTTTGAAATAGTTTTTCGTTTTTAAAGTACAATGCAGTTTTCAAACAATTTTGTCTAATTTATAAGACGATATTCCTAAACAGAAGTATTTTTGATGGGAAAATCAAAACAGTCCTCCAATTAAAGAACAGTAATAAAGGACAATTAATTAATGAAATAAACGCTGTTAAAATCAATAAGCAAAACCTGACTAGAGATATTGCCTAGAAGTAGATAATATATAGTACAGATATTGAGCTTTAAGCGTGAAAACCCCTCCTTGGAGGGGTATACGCGCTCGGATACTTACCGGTCACAGGGCTCCGTCCATGTGCTGGTGGTATCACGGCTATGACTAGCTTGGACCGGCCCTGACCAGTTTGGACCAGCTATTAGCTTAGACCAGCTCTGACCAGCTTGGACAAGCTATGACCACCTAAGGCCAGCTTAGACCAGCGGCCTGAGTGAAAACACTCGAGTCCCCACGTTAAAAACTGACCTTGTGTCACAACCTGACTCAGTGGGGAGTCAAGTAAATACCGTGAAAATTCCTCCTTATGAGGCTTATCGTCTCTCAGTTGCGTCTCTGTCTTTGGATAGAGTGAGCTCAGGGGCTACTCTGTCAAATGACAGAGTTGCAACTGAGGAAAATTATACTGAGAGGTGCCCAACTCTGGGGAACAGGTGTCCGAGGTCGTGCCCTCTCATGGCACCAGAGACAGGGATCGGTGCTCGGACCGAGATCAACCCAACCGACTGTTGCAGGGGCTGTGGGCAATTTTTTTCCATGCCTGGGTGTTCGCGCCGGGATCCCCACCTTAAAAAAGATCTTGTGTCATGTCTCGTTTCACTGTGGTCACAGAGTAAATACCGTGTGTAAATTACTATAAAGTAGTGGAGGATCTTTCCAATATCAGACTTTTGGGAGAATTGAATTCCAATTTCGTATCTATTCCTAGAGAGCCCATAATATAGTTTACTTAATTAGCTCTTATGTTTCTCTGACACTTCAAATGTTGAATGAATAACTAATTCTAATTTCTATTTTCCCATCTTTGCACTATATTAATGTTATTTTATAAACTGACCCCATGTTCTGTCACGCACAAAATAAAAATAAGTGTTTGTACGGAAAATAAGCATCTACGTACATTAAATCGTTTTTAAATTAAATGGCATCAAAAGAATTATCGTTGAACTTTTAAAAGGTAAGTTTAGACATTAATTCAGTACTTAAATGCAGCGATCAATTTTAAGTTCTTCTGTAGTTTATTGATGTCTATCACATCTACTCCACCCTAGCTATTGTGATGATGGCCAGACCAAGATTCCTGCATAGGACTTAGCTTAAATGCCGCCCGATATTGCGGCTTTTAAGCTAGGTTAAAATTTTAGCTAGCTTTAAATTTTAGATAAGAGTTACTCTCCTTGAAATATGAAAGCAACGATCATGGCTAGTATAATATATTAATATATATTTTTAACTTCACATAATCTGGCAACACTTAATCTGAGCTCAACGAAAATCGTTCCCTGCACCTAACTTTTCTAGAGCTTTTGAATAAGCTATGTATCTGACCAGTGGGAGCGGAGGAGTTGCTTGGACTCACACACACACACACACACACACACACACACACACACACACACACACACACACACACACACACACACGAACAAACATACACACACTGTACATCATATATAAGATTTTACAACGATGTTTCCGCTGTACAAGGCCCAATAGCAACTCGAGGTAGAGGGTTACAGAGTAAGAGGTACATATATAAAGTTATGTGGGGAATGTAACGGTTGACCATATATTTGAACAGGTTAAGATTGTTGTGACCGTGGAAGCATCCCCTTGTGGATTGATTTCCCAAAGCAGCAGTTTATAGGAAGAATCCGTTCTGTGTATGACGATACGCTGCATCCGGGTCCTGGGTAAGACAATACACTACATCCGGCAGCAGGGCATCTAATCAGGAAGCTTTGAGGAGCGTGAAGCCACCTCTCAATTGCTAGTGTTCCTCGTTCCATCCTAAACCGGAGTGGTAGCACCTGTTATGCTCCCAGCTTTGGACAAATAGTTAGCCCCCAAACTAGGGTGAAAACACTATGAAGTCTAAAAATAGGTTTTAATACCAGCAATACGTTTTTGTAAAAGACTTACCAGCAATAAATTTTTGAGGAAAAAATTATTACCATCACTATATTATTACAAACAAAATATTAACAGCAAGACATTTCTGGAAAATATTAACAGGAAGACATCTTTGGGAAAAAATATTACAGCAATACATTTTTGAAAAAAAATATTACTTGAATAAAAATCTTTTCGGCATTAAATAAACCCACTGGGATTGATATGCTGTAAAAAAACTCCCCAAAACAAAAAAAACAAAAAACTAAACCAAACTATAGGAAGAAATTACTTGAGAGGAGCTCACCAATGGAATAAGAAGGGAATGAAGCTGGTTCGCTTTAATATATCCATGACAGAATAATACTCATACATTATGAGTTTTTTTTTGTGTAAGAATGACACTGGCGGGAAATATGTACAACCACAGTTATAAATAGAGAAAATGCTAAGACCTTTTCGAAATGGCATGTAGCGTTTAATTAACACAGAATATGATCCTCTCTTTAGGTAAAAGAAAACACAAAAAAACAAAAAAAAACTGAAGTTTCTTTGCGATTTTAATCAACGGCTCACACATCAGATGAAAACAAACAAAACTCGCATTCATCTATATTCATACATTGATTTCTAACTACTAATCTCAATTCAGCGCTGCGACCAATCAGATTCTCGATAGACTGACTCCCCCAATTGTTTTTCTAGTCATTCTTTTAAATAGTCCAACTTTTATTTTCTTGTCAAGTGGATCGATTTTCTGAAAGATCCAGCTGAAATGATCCCCCACCGCAGACATCCCAGTTCAT
The DNA here is from genome assembly GCA_903632075.3 of Acanthosepion pharaonis. Classification (NCBI taxonomy): domain Eukaryota; kingdom Metazoa; phylum Mollusca; class Cephalopoda; order Sepiida; family Sepiidae; genus Acanthosepion; species Acanthosepion pharaonis. The sequence continues at coordinate 249,681 of CAHIKZ030000102.1, read as the reverse complement.
CACCCCCGCCTACACTCCTGCTTCAACTTCAGCAAAGACTTTGAATCGGCACAGGAGTAGATCAATTACTTAGACTCTGATAAATTGATCTATGCATGCAAGACTCAATTATGGCTGTCGGTATTTTTAGAAAAGATAACAGCGAAGTGCTCTCGGCTGACAAAAGATTCCGCAACGTGATTGCTACTAATTATATTGTCCGCTTGTAAATCTGCGAAATCAAAGAGTCGCTCAAGTTGAGCCGCTGACAAATCAAATTGCAATTAGACGAGGGTAATCGAATCACGTCACACTGAGACAAATGAAAAAGGGTCGACGCGACGTGCGGTGGATGTAAAATGTGCCGAGGCAAATCAAATACGAACAATGCAAGTTAAAATCTGGCTGGCAAGAAGAAAATTGACAAAAATGCTAAAATGTTTTCTCTCTGGATAAAAATCAGTAAAGAAATATGAGGTGAGCACAAGTTTAGGGTACATTCTAAGATTTGTGTAGCACGACGAAATTGGAAAATTAAGATTGTGTTGCGCCAACCTTCAAAATCATATAGGCTGATTGGAAATTTAAAATTCAAAATACAGTTTCTAACCAAGACTCGAGCTAATAAATCTAGCATCAACTGGAAAAGGTCAAATATCTTGCCTGTGAAATAGGTGGGTAGACAATGCTCTTTAGCCTTGGTTGGTAATTTAATATTTAATAATTTTCAGTTTTCTAGTTTCGTTCTAGTAGACTGGAAACTAGGTGTCACCTTTTTACTGTTGAACTATCTTGATGCAGTCGCCACTCCAATTATAACAGTTTGTTTTCTCACACTTCTCACCTGTGAAAAGCCTATTCGATTATTTGCTTCCATGCCGCTTACAATCTTCCAAAAATAAAATGCATCGTCAATTGCCATCTTCTGTTTTTTGGAACATGTTCCTATATTGTCCTTTCCTTACTTCTCACTAAAGTATTCCTGGGTATAACGATAAACTACATCAGGCAGCAAGGAATCTTACCGGGATATATAAATGTTTTTATTATCGTGGTACCAACATTTAATTGCAGTTGTTCCCAGGTGTAATCTAAATCGGGGTGGCAGCACTTGTTAGCGTCCCACCTAGGGGTAAATAGTGACCCCCAAACAAAAACAAACGCTATCAAGGTATAATTTTTTATAGTTAAAATACAAGCAACACATTTTTATATAAATTACCAACAATGCACACATACTAAAAAATTGTAGCGACTTCACCCAAATGCATTTAAAATACTACCAACCAACCAACGTAAAAGAACTTTTATGACATTAAGATATATAATAACCTACAATTTCTTAAATTAAAATGCATAACAAAATATAAGGCAAAAAGAAAAATACAACATAAAATACACAAACATGTATATGCAGAAAAGTTGAGTATCGATTACCATGTATTCAATTGTGATATCACAATAACATATATTATATTTCAATACTTTCAAGCTCCTGAGAAAATTAAATTTCGGTATTAAATGACCCATAAGGAGTTGATATGCCGTTAAACAGACTTTTTTTTTCTTTTTATGAGTCATGTCCTTTCAGGACGTATGTGATCATGTCTCTCCACCTCCCTTTATCCCTTGCAGTTCTCAACAAGTTCCATCCCTCTGCTTCTTCCCTAGACTACTTGTTGTTTTCCATTGTCTCTCTTTCCTTTTATTCGACCTGTGAGTATCAGATTCTCCAGGCCATGTTTCCTCATTATGTGTCCCAGAAACTTCAGCTTCCTTTTCCTGATATTAAGTATAAGCCTTCTCCTTGTTTACAAGCCTAATCGTTGCTCACATGCTCAGTCCATGATATTTTTAGCATCCTTCTGTAGAACCACATCTCTGTTGCCTCGAGTCTCTTCTTCATCTTTGAAGAAATCATCCAACATTCGCTGCCGTAAAGAAGGACAAATGTCACGTAACAGTTCGGTATTATTTTCTTTGTTACCAAAAAAATCCTCCTGTCTCGCAGTAGTGTACCCAACTTATGAAATGTGTCCTTGGCCATACCAATACGTCTACAGATTTCAGTGTCGCACTTACCGTCTTCTGTTAAGACGCTTCCCAGATTTTTAAACTTCCGCGTCTGCTTGGTTCTAGTGTTCCCGACTTGCAAACCGCATTTCGGGGTCATCCTCTTAATGATGCCCATGCATTATATCT
>CAHIKZ030000102.1:180000-240000 GCA_903632075.3 Acanthosepion pharaonis | reverse complement strand
CTTATGTATAAATATATTTAGGTATAATTACCATATCATCCCTGTAAATTTACATATGACAGAGAATTTTTTTTTTTTTTCAGAATTAAATACATAATATATTTATGGGGAGGCGTGTCTGATAGTTTAAGGCAGGGTTTCTCAACCTGTTTCAGCGCGGTAACAAAAATATTTTACTTTTTATTTACAGAAATTGTTCAATGAATCACAATGTTTTGTACTTATATTGAACTTTTTTTTCCTGAGATTTTTGCCTCAGTTAATTTACTTAATGGTTAGATATGAATTAAAAGAAATTACTGTACATGTATAAAATACAGTTCTTTATAAAAGTATCCATGTAAATCCATGTACTATATGGAAAATAATGTAGATATATGCATGTTATTTGAAATGGCCCTATTGAGTTAGACGTAAAATTCTATACTCAATAAAATGCCCATTTAAATTTATATGCATCAATATGTAAACGAATATAGATTTGAGCCGGGCAATAATAGAAAGTCGGGAACGATATTCTGACATGATGAAAATGGCTGAAAACCACTGGGTCACGTGATGTCACAATTTACTAATGGCTGATATAACGCAACCAAAAGACAAACAAAATAATCTAAGATTCAAAACGTTGTCGACAATAGTTTTCGAAAATAAGTAAAGTTTATTTTCAGATCTCGATAGACAAACCAAAAATATTCAAAGAAACTGATCCTGTCTCTAAATAATTTTCATTAAATTCATGGAAGCAAAGTAAAGTAAACGCTTTTGGCTAGAATTGTAAGCAGAGAAATTATAAGTACCTTCAAATAGTTTATCATCAGACCTATGAAGTCGCTGTGCAGTTGAGCATCTGACTACATGTCTGTGGAAACTTCTAGATCTTTCTTTTATGTTAATGCAGGTTTCTCCAGGCCTCTATCTTTGGGCCTACTTTATTCTTAATTTTTAATCAATGACTTTTAAGATGGCATCAGGTACCTACTCAGCATCTATGCGGATGGCAAACTATTTATTCTTGTCTCAATAGTTTGGCTGCTTTTTTCCCCAAGGTGAAATTAGCAGCTAATATAAAAAAGTAGCCGATGTGTGACTTTTCTATGAATAGTAATTGTTCTGATGAACTTTCCACTATAGTGTCTAGGCTTTATAAACTTGAACGCAGTACTAGATTGGCAATAAGGTCTCATCGATTTAAAGTTGAATTTGCTAGATACAACCGTAACTTTGATGCTAACAGTTTCTTCTCTTGCACTTCTTGAATTTTGAAACTCTCTCCCCGGCTTCATGCTTTCCAGCCAATTTTTTCCTTCAAAAAATTAAATGCAATGCCAATCGTTATTTAATGTCTTCTTGGTCCATCTTTTAAGTATTAATAATGTTTCTCCTTTTCATATTCTTTTACATTCAGTAACCGCTCATGTCTAAGTGGCTTTACTGTCTTGCTTCGGGTGAAATTCTTGTAGAAAATGATGGTAAAAAAATTCATGTTTAGCTTATCGTGGGCAAATTGTATCAGACCAGGTGGAACCCCTGCCCCCTCCACTGTCTATACCCTTTTAAGCTTGAGAATTTCAAATAATTAAAATCTGGGGTTTTGTTTTATACGATTGTCCACTGTTGCAAAGAACACATCGATTATATCCACATCTCAAGACAATTCCACTCACAGTGTTAACACAGACATGAATCTATAACCTGGTTAGAGATAGAAATGGTCTACGCTGAATGTAAAATTCGAGAGAAAGCAACAGGAAAAGATTCCACTCTCTTTTGGGGTATATAATATGCAATTCCTGCATAATGGGAAAAATAAGATTTCTGAAGAGTTATAATTGACTAGAGTCAGAACAAATATCAGTGTGAATATTGTGATATCGGGTTAATCCAATATATGACATTTTGACCGTTATCTTATGGATGTTTATATTAAGAAAATTAATACTCTACTTACAGTCTTTGTATAATAATGGCTGTCACACTAGAATTTAACGTTATTCGCTATTGCCTTACCTATGATGACTATCCAGGTAGTTTTTTTTTCTTTTTTAAAGAGCCATACGAGATAGTTTGGTTAAAATGTAAGAGACACTGTAGACAATGTGGATATGTGAGCAAGAAAACCGTTAGACGTGAACAGGTTAATATTATGCCTGTCAGTTACGTGTTACTCGCGTAGGCGATCATGTATCTTTCGATACATGACTGACGAAGCAATGTTGCCATTTCTTTCTTGCCATCTAAGGCTTTAGAACCCGGCCTGTTCTGCTATTTACCCATAGCTGTGTGGAGAAGAGGATTCATACCTTTCTAAAGGTTAGTAGCACGTAAATGAATGTAATTGATTCGAGTGGAATTCGAACTCGGCTCTCCTATTCGCCAGTCCTAGCCGCTATCCATTACTCCTCCTGTTAAGTTTATCGTGATCGGGAAAGCATCCTTTTGGGAGTTGGTTCCATATGTAGAAGCCATAAACCGTGATATTTTTTTTTTTTTTTGTAACTTGTAAGTTACGCATAATTAACATGTGCAATCATTATTTGTTCTATAGTTCAGTGTCGCTAAAAACACACAGATTACGTCCACATCACAAACCAGTTCCATTCACTGAGTCAGACTATGATGTAATGGAATAACCAGTCACCCTCAAGAATAATTACACTATAGGTAGTAAGTACCTATAAAGTCTACTGTCTGCGAGAGAGATGAGGAAGAGTGAGAAAGAGAAAACTCAAGCACGTCCGACATTCCATTTAGTAGCACTCACTCCTAGATTGACCTATGTGTATAACTGTACCGTATTTCATATTGTACTTGTTGTGTACAATAAACCATTCTTCTATTAACAACCTGGTGTTAAGTATTTATTCCCTTGGCACGGAATATAACAGACAAGGATCAGGCCCGACCTTAGTCTACAATTTTGTTACAGATTTCGACAATGGTGATTGCGATTTAGTTCCCAACAAACCAACTATGTGATACTCTCCAAACCCATATAACACTACATTCTCGTCCGTCTCTAGTTATCTTGACACAATATCTCGTCACTTGCCAGCCATGACAATTGACAGGCCAAAGAGTGCGCGTGGGGAGAGGGGAAATAAATAATCTCTTAATTCCTTACGTGATCAGAGGGTAGCAGGGAATGTTATCAATCATGACAGAGACGAATCAATCATTCTTATAAGAACCTTCCGAACAGAACGAACTACTGGCTCTGATTAAGCATTCTTAATACTCAAAGATTTTATTCAGTTCTCTGATTAATTTCAATTCTTTCTCAGAATTCTTAATCTTACAGGCATTTTGCAAGACTTCGGAACCATGACAAGCGCTCCCATTTCTAGCGAGTGCAACATTTGATTCTATTTTGGAGTTTTCGTAAAATAATGCGTTTTGTTAGAAAGGATAGAGAAAAATGCATGTTAAATTTATTTCATATTACTTATCAAAAATGACATCTTTATTTTCAAAGACTGCAATGCAGCGGGAAGTCAAATTTTCGATTCCATGTTTAAAGATACCTGGGATATTTTCCCGAAAATGTTTGAATGTTCTACTACTTATGAACTGTTCTAGTAATAAAAAGAAATCAAATTCTGTAGGTGATAAACGTTGTGAATATTGATGTTGGGGAAGTATTTTTCCTGGGTTTGTTGTGCTAAGTGGGAATTCACATTGCTGTGCTATCCAGCATATCAATGTGAGGTCACACTTGACAAATCAAACATATTCTCTGTTTACAAATGAAAGGTACTTTTGACATAATGATTCATTTGCCTAAACATTTTTGCTGACAATAAGCGTTTAGTGTTAAGGCCCCTGCATGTACCAGCAGCTTGTAATGTACGATAACTCGGTGCTGGAATCCTGCTGGCGTTAACACAATTTTCTCATTTTATAATAAACCAACATTTTTTTTCGATTTCTATGGACATGCGAAACCCATTTTTCATCACCTGTAAAAATGCAATAGAAAAATTGAAAGGTTGTTATTCTTGGTTAAAAGGCTGTTGCACATGGTGTAATTTGTGCTTGGTTTTCAAATGAAACTAATGAGGATCCCAAATTCCTTTGTTACATTAAACGCTGAAATGCCCATTAAATGACATACTGTTGGACAGAAGATGTGACAACCTAATTCGAAATACAGTTTCCTAATATTCAATGTTTGGATCTGTAAGTCCGGGGAGTATTCAATATCGCAATAGAAAATTAGAAGATATAAATATTGGTCAGATGATCGTGTAGGGAGTGAAACTGACAGGTATCCTGTAATTTTGATTTCTAGCTCGACATTATTTTTACACACACACACACACACACACACACACACACACATATATATATATATATATATATATATATATAGTGTATTTTGGCAGCGATCCCTCTTTTATACATGTTTCATTAATGACAACATACAAGGTACTGTGATTATCTTTATATTTAATTTTCCTTGTGTTCGAACAAATGTTTTCTTATCTGGACACAGTGAGTGTAGAAACTGTACAAATCTTCTGTAATTCTGATCACTTTCCGCTATACTTTTTGCCATGATCATTATATATATATATATATATATATATATATATATATATATATATATATATATATATATATATATATATATATAGTATTTTGGCTGCAATCCTTCATTTATACTTGTTTCGTAAAAGACGACAGACAAAGTGTATTCTTTTCTGGACACAGAGTGTGTAGAAAGTGTCCAAATATTCTGTAATAAAAAAAAATGTCGCTGCAAACCAAGTGAAAGATGTCTCTCGATATTTTCCTTTTCCTTCCTATCTGTGAACTTCTATGGCATCATAATGAAAATAGTTTCCCATTATTGTATTCATAGTATTCACTTATCCGAGATTGGTTATCATTTAAGGCTAGACATAGCAGTTTACCTTACTATTTAACCCATTTCTACATAGTGAATCGAAAAGCGTTGATATGCAAGTTAACAGAGCTAGTATTTGAACTCGACGCAGTGAGTTCACTTTCCTCGGTGTTAAATGATACATTACTGGCTGAAGTGTTTAGCCACGTAACAGAAATTACTCATCACTCAAAAATATCAACAATTTATGTGCATTGCGGGGGGGGATCTATGGATGCCTATTGCAAACATATTACCGTTTGGTTGTAACTTTGTTTATTCATTAAGTGTAAAAGTTATTTAGGTTTGTTAATGGACTGTGTTAATTGCAAATGAAAATAAAAAAAAAGCGTCACCATTTTTTCTATCTTTGAACTATCTAAAATACAAAAATATATTTTATAGTAAAGTTTCTTTCGTAAAAACATTAATTTTCTTGGTTTTGTAAAACAATTTACAACACGGATGTTTTTGTCAAAAATTCTTTCAACAATTAAACAAGGATAGCAAATATATAAAAACATGAGAATCTTTCCTGAAGTTAATGCATTCAGTTTTCCCTAACTAGTACACAAGTGCTATAATAATTATATCAAGTATGCCAATAACATAAAATTTGTGCGATATTTTAATAGAACTTATAATGATATATATATATATATATATATATATATATATATATATATATATATATATATATATACTTGATGAGAAATTATTGATGAAAATTTTAAGCACTTAAAATAAAGTAATTAAGAGAGAAATTAGACACATTTGAATTTCGTAAACGAAACATTGTCATTAACTTTCAAATGATTTTATGCATTTTGTATTTTGCACCTTTTATCACAAAGCAAATGTCGTGTTTACATTCTTCGAACATTAATTAAACTGCATGTAAATAAATAGTTTTTATTCTTTTATATTTGAACTCAAGTATTAAGTCATAGCGAGTTTGTTGGACATGCAAAGCCCCTTCCCTGTTAAGCCAAAAAAAAAAAAAAAAAAAATACCGTTCATTTCCTACGAGTTAACCTGTCCGATTTACTCCGCGCCGAGCCGCTTGCTTATGTCTAGCAGTAGTAGACATAATTATTCCTAATTTCGATGGCTACATAAATATGGGAAATATTATTTACTCCTGTCTCAATGGTAAGTCTTGGTTCGATGAAGTAAATTGGCAACTGATTTAAAAAATTACATACAATCTGTTATTAAATGGGACAAATTATGAACATAATTAATATTAACGTTCTAAAACGAAACGGCTCTCTTTGAATCGTCTGAGAGAACCCTTAATGCTTTCAATCAGCATGTCTGATGCTAACCACATGGTGACATACTGTGAAAAGATTGTATCTGTCTATATCGTTGAGGACACATGACCCTGCAGATAAAGGCGTTGCTTAGATCCAGTGACTAGACCCAAAGAGTTCTCAGTTCAATACCAGGTGCCAGCTGTGGTGAACTTGCAGAGCTGAGTTAAAGGGAAATAACTGAGACATCCAGAAGATGCATGGCACGTGGAATTAGAACAATCTAACCCGGGAGACGAAATAAAGGGTTTGGTTCAATATTCCAATCACCTGAAGAAGGCCGGAGCGTACAACGACAGAGACGTTGTGAATAAGACAATGAAGATGAGGATAACAGTCCGAATATCGTAAAAAATTATGAGTAGATAATGTATGAAAAGATTGAATCAGTTGTAAGGCCGGTACGAAAGTTGGTTTTATCGTGCTAGACAATTTTTTTCCCGACAAAATTTATCTGACATATTTATAAATCTACAATTCATCCATGCTTGAATATTTTTGCTACATCTGGTCTGGTGCTCCTTCTATATATTTACACCTTGATAAAATAATTTAAAAAGTATACGCAATGTTATTGGTCTCTGATATGTCCCGGAAAGGGATATATTTGTTCGAAGTAATCAAGTGGTTTTGGACTACTGTAACCGAGTAGGACAATCTATCAGGTAACCGTAATGGACTGGTCCTCGTCGTATTGGTAGGCAATAGGCGTAGGTAATAGGCGAAGACAATAGGCGTAGTCCATGTACCTCCACATCAGTCTGTATTTATGGCTGACACCAGACAATCATATTACTGTGAGGGGGAACCCAGGTGTATGCATATCCATTACATCACTCTTTGACTGGCATCTAGGCTTCAGTCACTTTACCAGTGCGGTAAAGTCACTTCGACGTATCTTTCTTATAAATAAGTTCCATTGTAATTGTTCTTTACTCGAAGATGACAACACATTCTGAATTTAAGCGTAGTACTAGATAAACGATAACTTTGAAACTGAAATGATTATATCAAACCGGATGTTCTATGATAACAGTTTCTTCTATCACATGTCTCGCTTCCTTGCGGCTCCTTCCTTGCCAATCAACATTGATGATCAAAAATTTAAATTCAATGTCAATTGTTATCTTTTATGTTCTTAATCCTTGTTTTTTTTCCTCTTATTTTCTCACCTAAAGATTTTTCTTATATTCTCTAATGTTTTATAGCACATTGGATTTATAGGCTTCCTTGGAATTAACTGATTTTTTAAAAAGTGTATTATTACTATTAAAAATGAACAATAGACGATATTTTATTTATAATATGAAATCATTAAAAATAATTAATTACAGTGTAAATAAATATCAAATAGTCTAAGTTTGCTTTATACACACTATTTACATTATTCGGACTATTGTCCTCATCTTTATCGCCATATTTATTACAACTTTTAGGCCGTTGTACGCTCCAGCCTTCTTCAGCTGGTTGGAGTTTTTCTTATATTCTCTAACGTTTTGTAGCACGTTGGCTTTATAAGCTTGCTTGGAATTAAGTGATTTTTAAAAAAAAATGTATTATTACTATTAAAAATGAAAAATAGACGATATTTTATTAGTAATATGAAATCATTAAAAATAATTAATTATAGTGTAAATAAATAAATATCAAATAGTCTAAGTTTGCTTTATACACACTATTTAAAGTATTCAGACTATTGTCCTCAACTTTGTCGCCATATTTATTACAACGTTTCGGCCGTTGTACGCTCTAGTCTTCTTCAGGTGGTTGGAATGTCGATCTGAAACTTTTATTTCGCTTACTGGGTTAGACTGTTCTAGTTCCACGTGCTATGTTTAATGGATGTCAGTTATCAGTTATCTCCTGTTAATTTCCCTCTCCAAGTTCTCCGCTGCCTTAACCGGGTATTGAACTCACACACTTTGTGTCCTGTCACTGGATCTAACCAACGCCTTTATCTACTGTGCGATGTGTCCTTGCTTTGTACACATATAAAAGAAAATCATGGCAGACTGTTGTGAATTCATTATTCTTAAAATTTGAAAAATACGAGGGTCATTCGATAAATAAGGTGAATTTTTCGGTATAAGGACTTCTAATCCAGATAGAAGCTTAGTTTTTTTAATTATTTTTTTGTTGCTTTACTTCTTTTTCACATGGATTTAATTTCTTTTGCAGATTAAAAAAAAAACTTTGAGAGTTTTGGCGATTAACAAAGATGGCCGACCAAGAAGCATGCTCCAGGATTGAACAGCGGTCAGTTATCAAGTTTTTGGTTGCTGAAGGGTGCAAACCAGTTGAAATTCATAGGAGAATGTCAGCTGGGTATGGTGCCACATGTTTCAGCCAAAAAATGTCTACAAGTGGTCTAAATTGTTTAAAGAAGGACGGAGCTGTGTTGAGGATGAAGACAGTCCAGGGAGGCCTACAGAAGTGAGGTCTCCTGAGGTGATTGAATCAATCAATGACCTCATTCAGTCTGACAGAAGAACTACTGTGAACTGCTGAGGCAGGTCAAGAAAGACATAAAGAACAAACGCAGGGGTCATCAGTCAGAAGGAGTCATTTTGCATCATGACAACGCAAGGCCTCATACAGCAGCCCAAACGGTGCAGACCATCAACGAGCTGGGCTGGGAACTGTTCCCTCATCCCCCTTACAGCCCAGACCTTGACCCTTCAGACTTTCACCTGTTTGATCCCTTGAAAGCGTTCACGAGAGGCACGAAGTTTAAAAGTGACGATGAAGACAAAAGTGTTGTGAGCGACTGGCTGAGACATCAGTCCAAAGATTTTTACGCTGAGGGATTACGGAAGCTTGTGCACAGATGTGAAAAGTGTGTGACAGTGCTGGGAGACTACGTTGAAAAAGAAAAAAAAAGTAAGCTTCTATCTGTATTAGAAGTTAATATACCGAAAAAGTCACCTTATTTATTGAATGACCCTCGTATATTACCCTTCTATTTTGTACATTTAATGCTGAAGCACGTTTGAGCCACTTTTAATAGTATATAAGAACACTTTTCAGCGGATGATAGGCAGAAGGGAGTTAGACCTCAGATGTGAAGGAAGCCCGTTGGCTCCAGGGAGGCAGAAGAAGATACTTAGATGTCAGAAGGGAACAGAGCTGGCTGGCTGTGGGGAAGAAAAGATTTAGAAATTAGATGCAAAAGTGGACATCTGGCTGCAGGGAGCGGAAGCGGTCTTGGTGTGCACATGTGAAAGTTGCTAAGAGACTAAAATCCTAAAATGTTTCGCCATTTCACTGGGACTACGCCAACAACTTCTATGACAACGAAAATAAAAAACAAAGTAAAATTTAAGATGGCCACACCGCCGCAAACCATGAAACGTAAGCCTAGAGAAAACAAAGAATTTAAAAAAAAAATCTTTAAATACCCCGGTGAGCACGTCGCTACCCAAGCTGAAAGAAAATCGAAACACATTTCAAAATCCTTAAGGGTTCCAGAGGTGCTCATAGATAAGCTAAAATCGGATTTTCATCACTCATTTTATGTGGGTGCACCTTTTTCTAAAGAATAATTTATTGCTTTTTTCAGCAGTTATCGTATAACTTTCTCAAGTTTTTTTAATTATTCATTCATGATCTGTATTGTATTGTATACTAATACATACAGCGGTTGGACAAAATAATTGGAACAGTTGCAAAATCCACTCCTATATTTCAAAGACCTATTATATTAAGAACTTTAACTAAAACTTCGTAATTGCAGGTTATATCTATTGTAAATACGTTTATTTATCTAATTTACTGTCTTTGTCTTATTTATTTTTAGAATTTAGTAAGCTAAATGCGTGACCTCTCCGAGTTCGACAAAGAGCAAATTTTTGGACCTCGCATGGCTGAACTGTTTGTTTTTTCAAGAGCTAACATATCAAGAACACTGACGCAATTCGAGAAACAGGGCAAGATCTTTAGCAACCGTAACAATTCGGGCCGGACTTGCAAACTTACTGACAGGGACTGACATGCATTGAAACGCATCGAACAAATGCGGCCAAAGTGACTGCTGAGTTGAATAACCATCTGAATAGTTCAGTTTCTCCTAAAACTGTTCACCGTGAGCTCCATAAGTCTGAATATCATGGAAGAGCCGCTGTGAGGAAACCTCTTCTCTCCACTCGCAACATTCAAAAGAGGTTGAAGTGGTGCAGAGATCACAATGCCTGGTCTGCAGACCAATGGAAGCAAGTCATATTCTCAAACAAGTCCAGTGTTTTCACTTTTCCCAACTCCAGGGCGAGTTGATGTCTGTAGGCAATCCAAAGAAGCATACAACCCTGACTGCCTTCTTCCAACAGTGAAGCATAGAGGTGGATCAGTGATAGTTTGGGCCGCCATATCATGGAAATGTCTCGGTCCAATAGTTACCCTGCATGATAGAATCAACAGCAAAGATTACCTGAACATTTTGGGAGATCATATTCATCCAATGGCCCAGACTTTATTCCCTGATTGTGACTGCATCTTCCAAGACGATAATGCTCCAATACATACCGCTCGAGTGGTTAAGAATTTGTATGAAGAGCATGAAAGTGAGCTAGAACACAAGGAATAGCCTCCCCAATCTCAAGATATCAATATTATTGAACTTTTGTGGCGCATTTTGGAGCAACAAGTTAAGAGCCGCCATCCTCCACCGTCGTGTCGTAAAGAGCTGGAGAAGGTTTTAATGGAAGAATGACTGAAAATTCCTCGGAATGAAGTCAGAAAGCTGTATGATTCCATTTCTAGACATATTAAAGTTGTCTGTGAGTCTAGAGGAGGACCAAATCCATATTAAATAAATTTTCTTTGAATTTAACAAGTATTCCAATTATTTTGTCCAAACCCTGTATAATATAATACTGTATTATATTGTATACTGTATTGGACTGTATACCAAATCTTTTTTGAGGCCAATAATTTCTGTAGTTTTGTTATGTTATCTAGCGTTGTTCCTAGCATGACGCACAAAGGAGATTTTTGTGCAATTGTATCTTTATATATTGATTTTTAACTATGTAATAGTAGTTCGTACCTTTCAAATTTCACGTAGATATTTCGTGTCTCATTTGTTATTGCATGACCTTTTTTAATATTCGGGATAAGTTAGGTGCTGTTCGCTCTTCTTTCATTTAGTCCCAAGAAAATTTTATTTCTTAAAAATCGGTTAATTCCTGAATGCAAAGAACAAAATTCATGTTCATTTATGCAAGGTTGCTTCCTGAAAATTGAAGGAAATTATTACCACCTGGCTAGATAAAATGTCTTTAGAAATATATTCTTTACTGAAGTAGAGTATTTTAAAACTAAAACAAAATCAATTTCGAGGAAAACCCAAATTTAAACGTAAAATTCTGCTCTCCCTTGAAACAATATTCAGATATAAAGAAATAACTAAATTTTAACCGTAGACTTGACTTTTAAAACTAAAAAGAAAAATTTTAAAATTTGCCTGTATTGAGAGAGAAGCAACAAAAAAATGTTAACCGTGGGTTAACTTTAAAAATTAAACTGAATTTTAAAGTAAAATTCTGCCTTTATTTTCTTAAAATTTGTTTATATAAATTCAAAATTGAAATTGAAGTTACAAAATTTTAATCGTGATCTTAACTTTATAAAGTAAAACGCATAATTTTAAGATTAAAATTCTAGTGTTTGAATAAAAATTACAAACTCAATGGTAGATACCATAGCGGAAAATTTTAAAAGTAATATGAACTTCTAAAATATCAACGGAAAAATGTTAAGAATGTCCTTAACTTTTAAATCCTACTCGAAAAATTTAAAAAGTTAAATTCTACATTTGAAATAAAAACGCTTTGCGTATAAAAATGGACGGCATCTAAGGTTTAAAAAAAAAGAAGTTTTTTAGATGAAAGTGTAAAATTGACAGTGCCATGAATTTTATGAAGACGAAAAATATGCAAAAATACTCTTTCTCTCTTCAGAAAGAGGATGTACTTAAGTGGCCAGAAACTATAGAATCTCTGATTGATCAAATAGATGATACTTGCATTGATAGAAATTTGAACGTAATAGAAATGGAAAAAGATGATTATACTTTTGGATAATTTTGTTGTGATGCACTGGATGATTTGTGTTATCTTATAGTTTCAAGCAAAATTACAATTGGAATTTGGACCTGAATGACTGAAGTATCAGTCTGTTATTGGTCATGTCTGTGGTTTAGATTATTTCTATCCTGATAACGAGGAAGCACTCCAAACTGAAATTGCCGAAAAGTTTCATAAAATTCAGAATATTTAGCTTTCTAATGTAGTTACTGAAGTATCAGATGATATCTATGAACATTTTGATTGCTGTCAAACATATATTGTAATTTCTGAATTTGAAAATTCTGACGTATCTGTCACACTTGGTGTTGAAATAATATCTAATAATACATATTTGAATTTAAGAGGCAAAATATCGAATGATGACTTTGAAAATGAAAATTCTGAAATGTCAGACTCTCTTTGTGATACTAATATATTGAGGACCAGTGCTATATCTAAAAAATGACAGATATTTAAATGAAGCTAATAATATTTAAATGAAGCTAATAAAACATCAAGTGATGTTATTAAAAATTTTCGGTTTTGTTAACAGCCTAAAGATGGTTCTGGAATTAGAAATTATACCTTTGAAGTGATGTTTTTAGCGGTTGATGCTCACGTAGTGTAAGTTTTGTGGATTACGGAATGTATTGCAATCAAGAATTTAATCGTGGAGTAAAGAGTAAGAGAAATTGATAAAATAATGAAGGAATCATAATTAAATAGTACATACTTAGAACTAATTCACCAACTAACGAATGTAATAAAGGGAAACGTTAATTCGAATAATTCTGACCCTGGAAGGCTTAAAAGAAAATCTGCGACGAAAATCTGAAAACATTGTACAGAGGACGTTTTTATTTGGCAACAAAATTGAAAATAAATATCCGCTTTTATTTGTAAAATATAATTTTATTGAATAAAGTGTTTCAAGGATTAGATATTAAAATTTTCTTTATTGCAGCTTCTATTGGGGTGAGAATTTGTCAAAATATTTTTTAGATTGTAATAAGTTTTGGCGGATAATAATAATTTACTGATTCCATAATAATTAATTAACCTAGAGATTTGTGATCATACCTATCCCAATGTTAGTTGCGCGTAAGTGAATATTAAAAACAACAACCAAAAACGACTGGAATTTGAACTCGGCTCTACGATTTTCAATTCGGTGTCGTTATGCATTACACCTAACGCATATCCAAGATTACAGCAATTGGTATTCCCATCATTTACTTTTGTAAAATATTGTTATCTTTTCTTCCTTTTTAAAGGTCATGACAGTTAATAAACAACCCAGATTTATGAATAGATTTATTTGTTTTAAACCTGAAACATTTCTTCAGTTTCAGTAAAAAACACTTCATGTTATCGAAAATTGTTGCACATTATAAATCAGTAAATCTTTTTCAAAGCCGATATTTACTGGGAGCAAAAAAGATTAAAGCGTTTTATACAAGCTTTCCAGAATCAGGCCATCGCATTGGCAAAATTCATGATACCCACGGTGGAAAGATCTGTTTGAAGATGCCGTGCAAGGTCAAACATAGCTTCTGGCACCTCTGATTCGCTATTCAGTTTAGAACTTTTATTTGCCTGTCTCGGAACAAGCTGAGATTGCTTTAGTGTTCACGAATAGAAATAGATCAGTGATGTTCATTTTATCCTGAGTGCATGTCAATTTCAAGGAATGATAAAATGCAGGGATTTTCGCTGGCGAGAAAAGCGTCACTTTGCCCTGTCATGGTCACTTCCGGTCGCAAGAGTAACACTGAATATAATACATGGCAGGCAATCAACATTTAGCTGGAAAATCTGTAAGAGAAAAGAGTGTGCAGATATCCGCAAAATTGTACAGTATTGCAATGTTCAAAACGAACAAATGACTTGTGCTCGCTTATAAGAGAGAGAAGGGATAATGGGAAGATAAAAGAAGGGGTAAATAAAGAACTGCAAGTATGAAAGGGAAAAGGGATAAAAAGAAAGATAGGAAAAGGAAGAGACAGAAAATAAATACATTGCGAGAGGAAAAATAAATTTCAGTAAAAGTTGAATTGATATAATTTGAAGGATTGTTAAAAGAAGAACAAGAACATAAAGTAATATAACGAAAATAGGTTGAAAATGAAAAGACAGAAAGAAAGAAAGGAAGAAAGAAAGAAAAGACCGAAAGAAAGAAAGAAAGAAAGAAAGAAGGGAGGAATGAAAAGACAGAAAGAAAGAAAGAAAGGAAGAAAGAATGGAAGAAAAAAAGAAAAGAGAGAAAGAAAGAAAGAAAAGACCGAAAGAAAGAAAGAAAGAAAGAAAAGACAGAAAGAAAGAAAGAAAGAAAGAAAGGAAGAAAGAAAGAAAAGACTGAAAGAAAGAAAGAAAGAAAGAAAGAAGGGAAGAAAGAAAAGGCAGAAAGAAAGAAAGAAAGAAAGAAAGAAAGAAAGAAGGGAGGAATGAAAAGAAAGAAAGAAAGAAAGGAAGAAAGAAAGAAAGGCAGAAAGAAAGAAAGAAAGAAAGAAAGGAAGAAAGAAAAGACCGAAAGAAAGAAAGAAAGAAAGAAAGAAGGGAAGAAAGAAAGAAGGGAAGAAAGAAAGAAAAGACTGAAAGAAAGAAAGAAAGAAAGAAAGAAAGAAAGAAAAGACCGAAAGAAAGAAAGGAGCGAAAGAAAGAAAGGAAGAAAGAAAAGACCGAAAGAAAGAAAGAAAAAAGAAAGAAAGGAAGAAACAAAGAAAATACAGAAAGAAGGAAAGAAAGAAAGAAAGAAAGAAAGGAAGAATGGAAGAAAGAAAAGGACGAAAAAAGAAAGAAAAGAACGAAGGAAAGAAAGGAAAAAGAAAGAAAGAAAGAAAAGGACGAAAAAAAGAAAGAAAAGAGCGAAAGAAAGAAAGGAAAAAAGAAAGAAAGAAAGAATGAAGGAAAAGACAGAAAAAAGAAAGAAAAGAGCGAAAAAAAGAAAGAAAAAAAGAAAGAAAGAAAGAAAGAAAGGAAGAAAGAAAAGGACGAAAAAAAGAAAGAAAAGAGGGAAAGAAAGAAAGGAAAAAAGAAAGAAAGAAAGAATGAAGGAAAAGACGGAAAAAAGAAAGAAAAGAGCGAAAAAAAGAAAGGAAAAAAGAAAGAAAGAAAGAAAGGAAGAAAGAAAGGAAAGACCGAAAGAAAGAAAGAAAAGACAAAGAAAGAAAGAAAGTAAGAAAAGACTGAAAGAAAGTAATTTAGTCAGAAAGAGAATAAATAAGAAATTAAATCTGAAGGGATAATACATCAAACCATATAAAATTTATCAATATCTATTTATTTATATACTTTTTGTTTCATCTGTATTCAGAAGGAATGTAAATCGTCTTGCTAGTAATTTTATGACTGATTACTTTCCCTAGTATTTTCTTAGTCAAAAAAATAAAATATTTATCTGCATTTAAAAAAAAAAAAAACAGTTCCCCATAAAAAATGAACGTTTAATTAATCAGTTACTTTACTTTTCTTAGATTGTAGTCTTATTTGTTCAAGCTTTTCATGTGAGGCACTCAGATAACTTTCTGCATTACGTGATCGTCTTGCTTCAACTTGGTCTTTCTTTTTCGTCGCCGTCTTTATCGTTCCGTTGGTAATATCTTCCTAGAGCTATTTCTATTGCACTGTTATATTATACTCGTAAAATTATTAACACGAAAAGATATTGAGCAAAACGCGATCTATATAATACCAAAATATCAATGAATCATAAATACCATTAAAAATTTAAAATTTTGAACAAAACGTATTAACGTATCATGATTTTAGTTACGATTATGTTTTATTGAATCTCAATAAAGTATTTCAAGAATTTTGTTTCATTACGTCTCTCTGTTAAAACTTTCTAACAATTGCCGTCATTTTCGACGGCATGGGTACACTAGTTGGGATATAAAGAAGAAATGAAAAGTAAGAAAGCAATGAAAAAGAACAATTTTAAAATGAAAAAGACGGAGGAAAAAAAGAGATCAAAAAGAGAAAAAAAATAAAATGGAAATGATCTTTGATTAAAGAAGAGCAGATGTTTTTAAATACCTTTCCTTACGAAGCATTTTACCTATTATTTGTTCAGCAATTTCACCATGTAAAGCTGTTGCACCTGAACTGTTGCATTTTATTGATTAAAAAATGATTTTCATTATTATAAAAATTATATTACTCGTTTAATCTTTATTTATTGATGTTGCTGTCATCGCAGCGTTCTAGACTTCGACCTGTTTATTTTGCATTTTTACAAATCAACTACATGTAAAGTGGATCCACTATGGCATAAGGGGTTACGGGTGTGAAAGGATAAATAAAAAGAGCAACATGATTAAGGAGCAAGAACACTGGAAATGTAATCGAAAGAACAGAAGTTAATGATTAACATTGCATTTGCATTTTTGAAGATCGTTATAAAACATGGAGCAAGAAGTGTTGGGATCCGTCTACTCAAGTATTTTTTTTTATCTGCGTTTCGAGATTCCAAACATTTAACAACAATATCAACACCAACATATCTTTTAAAAGAGACATATAGAAGGTTATTTTCTGAATGTAAAGTAGAAGCAGAAAATCAGCTGAAATAACATTTATTTATTACTTTCAGAAATGTACAATAGCCATAAAATGTCTACTTTTCCTGTGCAATAAAAATTATTTTATTAAGTAATTAATCGATCTTAGCGCAGTGTGAAATGTTTGAAGATATTTCCTTTATGACGGTCAACCTAATGTGTTTGTGAGTTTGTAGACAAAAGACTTAGTCTGTGATTGTTGGTTAATCTCTTCTATTGTCAGCCCGTGTGTAGGTGCTTTGTGTAGATCAGTGGTTCTCAACCTTTTTTTACCCATGGACCCCTTTCCCATTCTTTTTATCTTGGTGGACCCCTTCATAGCTATTGGACATAAGAACAATTTTCTATTCTTCACTAATATAAATTTTAAGGTTTTAATTATCAAAGAAATAGTATACGATTAAGCTTTATTTTTAAATGAAAACTAATTTAATACAAATAAAATATTCTACTATAATTATAATAATAATTATTATTACTATTTTTAATTAACACAACAATTGTGTTTTGCCTGTGGACCCCCGGAAATATTACATGGACCCCTAGGGTCCATGTAGACCCCGGTTGAGAACCACTGGTGTAGATCAAACTCGCCTCCGGAATTTGAGTAGATCAAACTTTCCACCGGAATTGTTTTGAACCCCGAGAAGAAATATGCTTCTATTTTTATATCCGTAAGGGGATTCGAAATCTAATTTCACATAGAGGTTTGAACTTTTTGAATACAAAGTTTACACTGGTTAGAAATTAATTTCACACTGGCTGGTGAAAAGTCTATTTCAGGAATTTGCGAGCTTGGTAAAGGGATTTATTATTATTTTATTATTATTATTATGTTCTAAATGGTCCACAAATAACACGTGGTAGATCTACAACTAAGTCCGCGGGTTTTTTTTGGCAGTATTTACCCTTGTAATTATTGTTTATCCAACAAACCTTCTCACGGGATTTTAGTTGCTAAAAATGTATATACTTAATTTCTATAAAAGTTTCAAGATGTGAGCAAAAAAGAACGATCAACATAGAACATACGGTTAAATCTAACCAATTCAACTTTAAATTGATGAGACCTTGCCGCCACTCTAGTACTGCGCTTAAATTCATAAAGTCTAGGTACCATAGGGTTCATCTGAACAATTACCATGAACGTAATTATAGAAAAGGCACACAGAAGCTACATTAAGGCTGAGGTCCATACTAATTTTACTGTCACTAATTGTGGTTGTTATCATAAGATCTGCATCGATGCATTTTTTATAATTGCTATTATTTTATTAGTTTTACTAAAGTTTAGTAACACCATAATTGTGAGATGGAGAGGAGATGGAGCGGCGCAAAATGTACTAATTGTATGAATGATGTTTAGGTTATCGAAGACTAATCAGATATTACAGTCTTATATCTAAAAACATTTTTTTTTAAATTAGCATCACCCAATGCAAAGCAGGAAAGCCACTAAGACACAAGGATTTGCATTAATAATGAGTTGGAAGAGGAAAGAGTAATCAGGTGGTCAGTAGATAACGATAGACATTGAATTTAGAATTTTGAAGATTAAAGTTGTCTGGAATGCATAGGGGCGGAATGAAGTTCTACAAGCGAGAAGTGCGAGAAAAGAAACTATCAACATAGAACTAACGGTTGCATCAAGCCAGCTCAACTGTAAATTTATGTGATGCGAACAATTAATATAGATTTTTTTTATACTTTTGCTAAAAATAATTACTCTACTAGACATCTATAGAGACTTTCTAGTAGAATTTTGCTTATCCTGAAATAACGGTAAATTACATAATTTATAAAATAAATTTTATCGCTATATATATATATATATATATATATATATATATATTGAACAATGATATGATACTACAAAATTTAATTATCAAGTCGGGAAAATATATATCTGCCATATATGGTCTGGGGCACCTTCTGTTTACCTCGGAGTTCTTGACAAGATCCAGAGACGGATATGTAATATAATTGGCCCTGATCTGGCATCTCGTCTACAGTCACTCTCTCACAGACGCGCCGTCGCCTCTCTCTGTCTTTTCTACAAATACTTTCATGGTAATTGCTCCGATGAGCTGCTTTCACTGGTTCCCAGACTCCACGAATTCAAGCGCCCTACAAGGCTGGCATCCCGCTCTCACCCTTACACTGTAGAAACTTTTAAATGTAGCCGTCTCTTCTACTCCAATAGCTTCATACCTCGCACCTCTCGCCTGTGGAACACCCTACTCAATTACTGTTTCCCTAAGAGCTATAATCTCTAACTATTCAAATGTAATGTCAATCGCCATCTCCAGTTACCTTTATCTATCCACTATCCCTCTCCTCATCCTTTCTTCTATCACTCCTATCTGCTCTTGCTCCAAATCTTCTGCACACCCTGCATCCTAGTGGCTTCAAGTCTTGCTCGAGGCGTAATGCTTAAATATATATATATATATATATATATATCTTAGGAAACTCTTGTACACACCTTTATCAGAGAAAAAAAAATCGTTGATCGCTGTCGAAACAATTATTATTCTTTAACAGGAACAACGAAATAGAATTTAAGGTGAGTATCTCCACGAAGACGCTAATAAATTAGCATATCGTGATGAAAATATGCTCCAAACTGTAATGAAAATAGTTTTTATCGTCAAAATCGTTATGTTATTATTGAGAGGAAGGAAGTTTTGATTATTTAATTAAAGTTTTTACTCCTTTTTAGAACATTAGAAATTTTGATGAAAAAAAAAACTTACTTTTTCAGGCGTTACCGGTTGTACTAACTTTTAGTAATTGTAAATTTTGGCCTCTTTTTTTCCAGTGACAGACACATTAATTTGGATATTCTTGCAAAAATCAAATAATTGTCAGATTTTAATGAAATTTTCAGGACTTATTCACAAATAAATGAAATTATTTTTGAATTTCCTTCATTAAAACTCTTGGTAATTTTTACATGTGTTTCAGTCCCTTGATTTTATGAAAACTTGAGAAATTGAACGAGATAATTTTTAGTGATTATATTAGTTAAGAGTATAATACTTTGAAGAATGTAAATCACCTGTTTCTTTTCTTTTTTTTTCCAAAATCAGATCCCGTCTTACCGAAAATCTGTTCTTAATAAAAAAAAAAAAAAAAAAAAAAACAAAGACATTATTTAAATAGATAAGCTTTTATTGCTTTTATGAATACTATATCTTAAAGACAATAGTTTTTCTGGTGCTTTTTCAGCTTTGTTTATCTATTTTATTTTTTTTTAATTTTCCGAATACAGCAACAACTTTTAATAATATTTACTTAGAATAATTTGGTGTCATTAACCACGTTCACTGAATTATCACACTGCCAAGTTTTGACAACAACATTTGATGATCATCAATTTTTGGCGCAAAAATTACTATGCCTGATCACGTGATCACAATCAACCAAGTAGATTGCATTTTACAGATATATCTATCGAAGCCACCTACACATTTCAACTATTTCTTTCTGGTGTTAACTATAAATGTCATTTTTGATTTCATTTCTCTTAGACTTTTAGTCGTTGCTCACATAATGGCTGAACATGCTGGTGTAATAATCTATCCCTTAGACAAAACAGATTAAATTACTTAAATTAATGGTATATTTTCCCAAGCCATGCAGAGGTAAATATTATGTAGTAACCCCAATTTGTGTAAAAATTAAGGAATACGTCGAAATGTTTTGAGTTTTCTCTGTGATGAGTTGATTTTCGGCTAAATAAATGACAAAGAGCAACACCCTGCAAATATATTAAATCCATAGTATTTACTAGGGATATTAATAATGTGGAGTCAACACGAAAAACAATTAAAAAAAATAGAAAATCGAAAAAAATTTCGACTGTCTTATGGAATTAATTAAATCGAAAATTCCGCGGAATCTTGGGAGACATTGTAACAAAAAGGGAAAAAAAATCAGGATTTTTAAAAGAAGACAAGAACGAATCAATTTGGTCGAGGAGGAAATGGACATATAGAATCGGATTTCATATTCGAATCAAATTATACCAAATATAGCATTGTATAGATTAGTGATGGATAGAATTTTTGGAAAATAGTTTTAAATTTAAGAAACTGGTGTAAGTGCAAAATGATGAACGAGAGAAAAGTGAAAAGAAGATGGTTGAGAGGCGATCGAGCCTTCAGCAGAATTTTCTGATTGATTTCAGGAAAATGAGACGAAAGAAAGAAAGAAAGACAAGAAAGACAAGAAAGAAAGAAAGAAAGAAAGAAAGAAAGAAAAGAAATGTATAAAGAAATAAGAAAATAATAAATTAAAGTATACCAAATAGAACTAAGAAAAAAAAACACGCGGCTAAAAGTGGCGGGAAAGCAATGAAAAAGAACCAGACAAAAAAGAATTTAAAAAAATGAGTAAATAACGTGAAACATGAGACAAATTAATTAAAAAAAACAAAACACACACACACACACACACGCACACACACACACACACACACACACACACACACACACACACACACACACACACACACGCACGCACACACACGCACGCACACACACACACGCACACACACACACAGAGGCAATAAAACACAGAACAAAGGACGGAAAGGAAAATATAAAAAGCAATAACAAAGCGTAGTCAAATAGATATGATAAAAATTACAATAATTTTAAAAATAAACCCACCACAATAAGAAATACATAGCCTAAATGTAAGCATAAGGGAAACAAAGTAAATAAGAGAGAAAAAAAAAAAACAATCACAAATATATTAGATTCGTTCCTCACTACACCCCAGAGTGTATCTCTTTACGTAAACTAAAACAAAAAAAAAAAGCAATATATGAGTGCTTAATTAGTATGAGATTATGGTCAAAGTTTTGTTTGAATAGAGAATGGTCCCTTTTCTAAGGGTACTCTACCAATTGACGCACATATCGATACCAGCTTTCTATCGCCGGAATGTCCGCATCATCTGACGCTGCACCGGCGGTCATCCAGTGGTTAGCCATATGTCATTTGCATTCGCTAAGCTCTATGCCAATATTTGATACCTTAAGTTTTTTTTTTCTCTCAATGCGGAACTGAATCCATTAATAAAATCGAAGCACTTCGGAATTTATCGAAAGCGCCTCTATCTACAGCACGACTATTGTTCATGCTCAGGCAGAAATTGTCTATCATTCTAATAATTATACACTTAGACATAGGCGTATTTTCTATATTAGAATAAAGTTCAGACATGTTGAGACCCATCTTTTACAGCAGCTTCGTTATCGTAATGAAACCTTTTGTCTCTGACAGCTTTCTTAACATTTCCTGGGGTTGTAAAACTAGATAAACCTGTTCAGTTAGTATTTTCTTTAGCTCCCCCCATTCCTTGGCCTCTTTGTAGTAATATGGTTCCAATACTATTGACAGATGAATATTTAAATAAATACAGCTTCCGGTGATGCAGTTGTATTATATATTTTTATTTCTTTGTCATCTTAAATGTTAGGAATGCAGATTATGACAATATATACTGTTGTGATAGTATCTGCTGTTCATGTTGTTATCTTGCAATTGTTGTTCTTGTAGTTTTTGTTGCTGCAACTGTTGATCTTTTTGTTGCTTTTTTTAGCACCAACATTTGAATCATGATAGCTTTAATTCTTCCATTTTGCGGTATTCTCTGAATATTTTGTAGATTAATTTTTGAATCACTTCAACTGGTTCGTTCTCTGCAGTCCTGCAAATATGACCGTCTCTTTGGTGAATTGGAAATATTACTTAATATCCTGTTGTGACGTATGGGATATGTATATTTTACTTTTACCTCCTATAAGTTTAACGAATGCTCTTGTAATGCCCGTTTGTAGGAGAGACTTTGTAAATCTCAAAAGCAAAAAATAGTAACGCCTTCGAACAATCCTGGGTCAGACGCCGCTAATTACCATATATATTTTTACCTTTACCCGTCACGCGATCTAATTATTTCAAGATGAGGTAGACTGTACTTGCTCTCTGGCGATACGTGTTCAAAACCCAAAAGGTAGGCAGCGACACTTTATTCCTATATGACGTACGTATATATATATATATATATATATATATATATATATATATATATAGGTTATATATATATATAGTGTTGAAATTTGACTAATGCATGGAATAATAATACAACACAAAATGTACTTAGAACAAAATGTATTGAAACAAGAAAGGTACACAATATTTACATATAGTCTTTTGTATATTCTTGGGAAGACCGTTCCTAAAGAATGTGTTGACTTAGTCGCAGTCGGGCAGAGTCTCTGGTTGAATCTCTTGATTCCTCCCTCTCTTCCCGGTACCAACCATATTTATATGGTCGGTACTCCACTATGCAAATTAGGTGGATCCTACCACAACATATAGGTTATATATATATATATATATATATATATATATATATATATATATATATATATATATAGGTTACTTTACTTCACACAATACAAAGCTCAAAAGCCAGTGAAAATTATTACTGAAATTGTTATAAATACTCTAATTAGGATGAAGTAAGAACATCATATTGCATATGAGGATCTGTAAGGTAGACATAGGTCGACGTAAGACTGTTAAGATTGTAGTGGTAAGGGAAGCATCTTCCCGGGAGTCTGTTTGCCAAAGTAACAGTCCTGGAGAAGATGATTTGCGTTTTGAACTTACTCTTTGTTCTAGATAATTTGACGCTGTGAACATGCCATGGCGGTTTCTGGCTGTGAGGGTCTGAGCTGCAGGATCTCAGTAACGTAACACGTCTGGACATTTGCCATTGCGTTATGGTAGTGAGTAGCTAGCAGCATGTTGTCTGTGAAATAAGTGTTAATCACCTACAAAGACCCGTAATCGCTTTTGAATGTAGGAAATAGAGTGGATGACCCTACAATTGAAAAATGTAAGATTGTTGGGATTGGAGGTAGCTTCCTCTCGCTCGTCTGATCCACAAATATGTCGTTCTTGAGAAGAAGGTGTTCGACTAGAACTTAACTCATTACAAATGGAATACGAAGAGATTAATGATGGTTCGCCCTTGCGTACGTGACATAGAGAGTTTTAGATGTAGGTACCTGCACTGACGAAACTAGGGAATATCCAATCTGTCTCTCTGCGCAAGCGATCATCCAAATCCTTCAGAAATAAATGCACGTTCATACATTAAAAAAAAAACAAAAAAAAGAAAAAACTCTTACACATTTTGATGAGGGTTCATTATCAGTTTACTATTCGCATTTTGTGTCAAACGCCTGCCGTGGTGCAATAATTTTTCTGTTGATATTTTTTTTCGTTTGTTGTGTTATTCAGCTGCACTTTTACGACAAGATTGTTTAATAGCATAACCATGCAATACAATTTAATATTTTCAGAACAATCCGATGGCCATTCGTTTTTTTATCAACTGTTGTAACCGGGAACAAAGAAAACGGAAGCGCTGTTTCAGCCATTGTTCAGTAGCGTGTCAGCCATATTGTTATGTGTTAATTATATGTCCCGGAAAGGGATATATTTGTTCGAAATAGCAAAGTGGTTTTGGACTACTTTAACCGAGTAGGACAATCTAGCAGGTAACTGTAATGGACTGGTCCTCGTCGTAGTGGTAGGAAATAAGTGTAAGCAGTCTGTATTTATGGCTGACACCAGGCAATCATATTACTGTGAGGGGGAACCCAGGTGTATGTATATTCATTACATCAGTTAATAAAAAGCAGAAATATTGCTTCTGAAGACAGGGAGATCACCAGAATAAAACTATATTGAGGTTATTGTTACGAACCCCCCTACATCCTCCTTCTTGGTAACACACCTGCATTGTTTCAAAACTAAATTGGACTTCACTATCTTCCTTATTCCTAAGGTAAAGTTGTGATGCATAATTAGGTGATCATGTTTTTAGATTCTTAATTTATTTAGCAGAATTCCTACAGTACGCTGTTACTTTCTACGGTAGACTTGTTGCCAGCCAAGGCTATAGATCCCAGATTGTATCGTTATTTAACCATACATGTGGGAGAAGAGAATATTATTATCTTTATATATATTATCAGTCAGATTCAGCTGTAGGTTTTAGTTATAGTATTATAATGGTGGATATATGCATGGCGGTTCTTGCAATTTTAAAAGTTATTTTAAACTGAGCCTTAAAGACCGTAATTTTGTTAGCAGAATTATTTATGTAGAAACAAATAGTGTGCCAAAAGTGGTTGAATTATTTTAAGGATCATGACATGTTCACTTAAATAAAGATAAGTTATGAACGAAATTCCTTTGAGTATACTGGTGTTTTAGAAGCAATGTAGACGGAAAGTACTGGCAAAGACAACAGCTTTTAGTGGAGCGATGATCATAGAAAATATGTAACTCTAAAAAACATATTATCTGTACATATTAAAACATATTAAAACAATAAGGGCTTTATTATTTCGAGAGAAATGGATATATTGAAAACAATGTAATAAGCAAATGAAAAACAAGTAAAATTATGTATATCATTCTCATAAGGTGGTTAATCGAGAAATAATAATAAAAAGAATATAAAACAGTAAATATTTATCGTTCATCAATATACAGAGTGAATTCGAGGAATGAAAATGGAAAATGTCAGCTATATATATATATATATATATATATATATATATATATATATATATGAAATGTGTATGTATATAAATATATACACACACATATATATATATATATATATATATATATATATATATATATATATATATATATATATATATATATATAAAAGAAAATATGTTGTAGTGGTTCCAACGAGAGAAAAGTATGTATATTAAAAAGAAGAGAGGTGCCGCAAACGTTTTTGGTTGTAATGTGGATTTATTTAGAAAAAATATTATGCTTTGTTTTACATAATTTTACTACGACACGTGTTTCTGGTCTCAAGACCGTCTTCAGGTAAAAGTGGAGATTTCTACATATTATTAAAAATAATTAATTTTTCTTCATGTTCAATGTGAAATGTTCTCGATCTGAGACATTCTCTGTTTGTGTGTTGGCAATCCGAATTTTCTTTCTAGAATTGTCAATGAAGAGTTCTGCGAAGGGTCATAAAACAATTAAGGTTTGTCCAGCGAGTAGTTATCGGCATTTAATCTTTTAATGTTTTAGTGACCCCTATGTGCTCTTGGATCTGTTTCTATTTTGGTGTGTTCCTGTCAGCATGCGTGTATATATGCGTGCGTATATTTCCCCTCCATACATATTGTCTTAATACTATACATACACAAAAATCTGAATACATTAGCATCCCAAACCCCAGTGACCTTACATTCAGACCCATAGTAGCAGGACCAGTCTGTCCAACTAGCAAACTCAGTAACCTTATAGACATAATATTGCAACCATATACTAAAGAAATTTAAAGCCACATCAGAGACGATATCCATTTCCTTAGCTGCATACCACAAAAGGTAGATCCGGGAACGCTTATGGCAACTTTTGACATCAGTAGCCTATACAGTAACATACCCCATGAACTAGGAAAAAAAGCGATCTCATTCTGGATTGAAAAACATCCAGAAATACTACATCCGAGATTCACTAAAGAGTTCATTATCGATAGTATAGACCTAATTCTAAACAATAACACCTTTGAATTTGACAACAAAAAATATATCCAAACCCTAGGTACTGCGATGGGAACAAAAATGGCACCAACATATGCCACCCTAACATTAGCTTACCTAGAAGAAAACCTCTATGAAAAGATAGGACAAATATATGGGCAAATATAAAGACCCAATTCACTAAATCTTGAAAAGATACCTAGATGATTGCCTCATCTTTTGGAAATCATCATGGGGTGATATTAACCAATTCCATACACTACTTCAAAACTTACACCCAAAAATCAAATTCACGCAAGAATATAATTTTAACGAATTACCATTTTAGATATACTCATTAGAAATAAAAACAACCACATAATCACAGATATCTACCACAAACCCACAGACACCCAACAATACCTTCATTTCAAGAGCCATCATTCAAAATACTGCCTAAAATCCATCCCCTATTCCCTAGCACGTAGAATTTGTACAATAGTGACTGATAAACATCTCCGAAAAATCCGCTTAGAAGAACTACATAAAACTCTCAAGAAACGAGGCTACCCCACAACACTAATAAACAAAGGTATTGAACTCGCGAAAGAAATTCCTCTAGACCAACTTAGAAATAAAAAGAAACGTAACGTCGAACAAACTCTAGCATATGTCTCAACGTACAACAAAAACAATCCAGAAATATTCCCAGAAATCACAAAAAATCTAGATTTACTTAGCAAGAATAATAAACTGAATAATATACTAAAAACAACCAAAATAATTAAGAGCAAACGCCAATCTAGAAACCTAAAACACATATTAACCTCATCTAAATTTAGCCAACACAAAATACAGGGAGTCACAAAATGCAACAAAAAAAAGATGTGGGTTTGTGACATCATTATAGAAGGAAACTCCTTCACTTTTGAAAACCCAAAAAAAACATTCACAATAAACAAAAACTTAAACTGCAACTCCAAAAATGTAATTTATGCACTTAAATGCATAAAATGTAAGAAGTAATATATAGGCATCAGCCAACAACTGAACAACAGGGTCTCCCTACACAAAAGCAATATAAAATTGACAGACAACAGAAAACTTTTTGTATCACAACACATTTTCAAATGTAACCAGGGTAAGTTTAATATCATGCCGATATATCAAACAGACAATTACTCGTATCTACAAATACAGGAAAAAAACTTTATAGACAAATTCAAACCCGAACTGAATAGATCGTAACCCCACACACAAAAAAAACACACAACATGCACACAGGGTGACCCAATACAATGATCAAATCGCTCACATACATGGACGCACACTCATATACGGGAGACACGAGGAGACATATATATGTGTATGTACACATACATACATTTATGTATGTATATGCGGATGTTGACAACTTAAGAAGTGTGTGTGTGTGTGTGTGTGTGTGTGTGTGTGTGTGTGTGTACTGGTTCCATGTAGCTTGGGAAATATGTGTGTATATGTGTGTGTGTACTAATTACTTGTGGTGGGATAGTGTGTATGTGCGTATGTGTGTGTATGCGTGTATAGGTACAAATAAGTTTACGAATTCCTCGTAGTAAGAGAATATGTATGGAGGGGGAAATATACGCACGCATATATACACGCATGCTGACAGGAACACACCAAAATAGAAACAGATCCAAGAGCACATAGGGGTCACTAAAACATTAAAAGATTAAATGCCGATAACTACTCGCTGGACAAACCTTAATTGTTTTATGACCCTTCGCGCAGAACTCTTCATTGACAATTCTAGAAAGAAAATTCGGATTGCCAACACACAAACAGAGAATGTCTCATATCGAGAACATTTCACATTGAACATGAAGAAAAATTAATTATTTTTAATAATATGTAGAAATCTCCACTTTTACCTGAAGACGGTCGCGAGACCAGAAACACGTGTCGTAGTAAAATTATGTAAAACAAAGCATAATATTTTTTCTAAATAAATCCACCTTACAACCAAAAACGTTTGCGGCACCTCTTCTTTTTAATATATATATATATATATATATATATATATATGAAATGTGTATATATATATATACGAAATGTGTGTATATATATATATATATATATATATATATATATATATATATGCAATTTTTATATATATCTTATTTATATATTATATATGGATTTAATATATATTAATAACTCTTGAAAAAATCCTAAGAATCCATTTCGTTTATAATTTATTTCATGGATATTTTTGTATTCACGAAATAAATTATAACAGAAATGGATCTTTAAGGTTATTTTCTTGAGTTATTAATATTATAATGATCTGTGGTTTACATTGAGCTCTCTGAATTAATATCCTCCTTAGAATAATCCCTACCAGTCACAAATTTGTATTACACACACACACACACACACACACACACACACACACACACACACACACACACATATATAATTAAAAAATATATCTGTAAAAGGACAATATCAATAAAGAGAAAAGATCAACTTATCGTTATACAATGATCAACCACAAATTTGATCCAAAAACACTTTCAATTATTAAAAGAGAAGTAACTTACCTAGACGAAATTTATTGACAGTGCAGCTATTGAATTTTATCAAAATATATATCTGCCTCCTAGATCTTTTTCAAATATCTCCTTTCCTGAAAAAAATAATACTCATTTCCAAAGCATGACTATACATGTGAAAAATAAAAGAAATCGTTTGAATTCATAAACTTATTAATTTAACATATATAATTCATAAATTAATCCCAAAGTAAATATACATCCATCCATCCATCCATCCATCCATATATATATATATATATATATATATATATATATATATATATATATATATATATAATCATATTATGAAGAAATTCAACAATATATATTCAGTTTACTTTGGTAGCCATTAAGTTACATCACTTAGCATCCTTCCTAATTTAACTTGAATTTTTACTTAGCCTGATGTACTTTTCTGAACGTTATAAATTAACGATTCTGAAAATCTATCATATATGATTAATAGCAAATAAGAAAAAAGACAAGATATATCTCGATATGAACAACAGGACTTGAATAGTCTAGGCCCGTAGATCAAATAAAGCTATTAGTTCGAAAGACTAGAAAAGAGCCGGGGAGACCAACAGCGGAAATGTGATAATACCAACAAAATTCAAATTTGAATAATGAAAATTCTTTATCACAAATGTTTCTTCTATGTGTCGTGTCTTTTCGGAACGTGAGTTATCATGGCTTTCTACAACTTCTTTTCTTTGTAACTCGAAGTAAATATTCTCTTTTTGCTGCCTTTTCTAATCTTCTTTCTACAAACCATTTACGCAAGGTCCTATGATAAGTCATTTGCTACTTTCCTCTGGCTCTTTTACCGTCAATATGTTCTGTGAGTGTCAAATTCTCCAAGCAATCTTTCCCCATTATGTACTCTTCAAATTTAAATTGTTCCTTTCTGATTCTATTTAAAGTGTCATTTTCGTTTCCAACTTCCCCAAACGTTCATCTTCGTTTTCATTGTATTCTCATCAGCTTTCTGTAGAAGCACATTTCTTGTTGCTTCAAGTCTTCTCTCCATTTATGAGGAGATCGTCCAACATTCGCTGTCATAAAAGAGCGCCGATATTAATTAGTCATATAAATGGGTAACATCATTAATTAGTCATTGCTGTGTTCCCTATAGATTTATATGACACCTGCAGTGAAGCATATTGGTGACGCGATGCATTAACACTGAATTGAAACAATTAACACTATAATTAATAATACAGTTTATTTGTACACCGTTAAAGAAAATTGCATCCAGATAGATTATTAAAGTTACTCACATTGCCACTTTTCGGTTTCCTGAGCTGTTTGGGTTTTAGAATTTCCATTAACAAGGTTATGTTCCAGTAGCTGTTTTTTATGGTGATATATTAGGTTGGTGCAAAAATAATGGCGTAATAATGTCGTTTTTGAGGTATTTTTTAACGTCAAAAACGACATTATTACGTCATTATTTTTGCACCAACCTAATATATCTTCTGGGCATAAACAATCATATCTCCCCAGTTTCCATCTGTGACTTGCCATTTCTTAAGGAAAATGGTAGAGTGATTTCCCTTTCCCTCTTCGGCTGCTTTGAATTTTTTCTTGTAGACTGGCTACCATCCAAGGCTAGGCAGCAATATATACACTGCTATTAGGTTGGTGCAAAAATAATGACCTAATAATGCCGTTTTTTGACGTTAAAAAATACGTCAAAAAATGAAATTATTACGGCATTATTTTTGCACCAACCTAATACTTATCCCATAGATAAGATATATGTAAATCATATAGAAAATATAGTTTTGTATACGGAAGTGTATCCAAAGGGAAAATGGGATTTGAAACCGTCTCCTTAATTCTAAATTTCGCGCCAGTAAGTGTAGGTTTATCTGAATATCCCTTTGTCTTTAAAGATTAATTTAAACATCAGTTTATGGAATTTAGTACTGAAAATTTGTGACTCATATATGGAAGCCATGGATGGCGTACAACCCGTTCAAAAGTGTTTGACCTGTCAGCTGCATATAAACATTATCTCAGATAGATGTTTAGAAATGGACTGCAGGAAATGTAAACTGTAGGTCTTAGAGATGGTCATAGTAGTATAACCCTCGTGGACTGGCGCTAGACAATCACAAACAAAAAACTATACCAAATAACAAAAAATAGATCACTTGAGAACTTTCAACAACTAAAATGGTAATTGTGTGGATCTCGTAGAGAAAATAATGGAATAATCTAGATGCTGCCATTCCATATAACTTAAAAAAAAAAAAGAAAAGAAAAGTGAAATGAAAAGCACTTTTAGAAACTTATTATGCTGAAAAATATTTTCACAGAAATATATATATATATATATATATATATATATATATATATATATATATATATATGCCAGATGTCAGTAGCGGTGGCTGTTCGTTCAATAAATGTCGATGTTTTCTTCATAAGGAAATTCAATACAATCTGTATTTTTGGGTTTGAAAAACCACGAAATAAGGGAATCTTCAATGTCAAAAAATTGTTGCGAATTTTGCTGTCTATGTAGGCCTTATATATAATAGTCAATTTTTATATCACATTTCTTTACGGTAAAGTGTAATTTTGTAAACACTGTATATTGTATATCACGATATTGTAATTGATTCTTCGAAAATCAACGTGGTATTAATAATTGTCTTCTTTTTCCTTTGTATATAGGATTGTTTTATATATCACGATTATATAATCACGATTATTAGTCTTTATTCTTATTCTTAACTTCATATATTATCATTTATATATATATATATATGAATGATATTTTTCAGATTTGATTTCATGAGTAAGAAAAAATAGCACAGAAAATGAAAGCATGAAAGAACTTAATATGATCTCCGCGACACGTTAACTGATCCCAGGGGCAGACGGCGTTTGAATTGATCGGGAGGTCTCGGCGTCGTGTAACAATGGAAAGCTTGATTTCTGCGGAGAGCTTCGTGATCGTTGCTGCAATTCAAAAATTAAAAAGTGTTAAATATCAGAGAATGTTCACATCGCCTGGGGTGATGATACATATTTACAGTCTGTTCCAAAAAAAAAAAAAAATGCTTCATTATGTTAATGCACTTGTTTGTTTATGAATACAAATTTGCAATGTATTTCCCGATTGTTTGCACTGCAAGTTGATAAATGGGGAAAATAGCGTGATAACTACTTACGATTTATTTCGACTTTAAACAGCAGATGATACGGAAAAAAACTTACCGATCTCCTATTCAGGGTAGCCAATGGTAAAAGCCCAAGATGCAACTTAGGAATTGGAGATGTCAACATCAAGCAAGTAAAAAAGTCTAAATATATGGAAAGTATTTTAACAGGGGATGTAAAATGTGACACCGAGATCTGAAGTATGCAGTGAACTAGCGAAAGTGCCTTCCAAAAGCTAAGCAAAGTTTATAAGAAGTAGTACATTTCGTTAGAAATGGAAAAATGAATGCTGCATTGTCATGTGATATCCATTCTCTGCTATGCTAAAAAATACTGGAAAATATCTTCGCAGATAAAAAGAAAACTGGAGTCAACAGAATATGGCCCTACAGAAGGATACTAAGAATTCCATGGACGGAGTTAATAAACATCGATTAGGTCTTAAAGAAAATTGCAATAGAAATATATACTGAGAGTCAAGAAGAGACAGCTGACAATATTTGTTTATTGGAATGCTTGGTAAAACATTGACTAACAGCCAATCGATTCGAACTTTATAAAATGGTAAATAATAAGGATTTCTTTATACTTGGTTACATATTTCAATAATTAAGTCAATGTTTATATATTGGTGAATAAAATTTATTTTCATATTTATTTCTTTATAAATTATTAAATGATAAACATTGCATTACATTAGTTTTAATTCTATTAGCTTTTAGAATCTTGTAAATAAACATATTCTTGTAAATATACAATCTAATGTATAAATAGTGTTTAATATTTTTGTTGTAAATTTTAAAGAACAATCCATTTTGTTTTTGTTTTTTTTGCGGACACGAAACTCCAAATTTGTTCATCTTGTTCAGCATCCATATAGAAAGGTAACATTGCATAGCATATATAGGAATTTACCCAGTATTTAAAGAAAGCACTTAGCTACTTTTTAAACATAAATTAAAACATACCTATACCTAAAAATAGTTCAAAATTTTAATTAAGGCTTCCTAACATTCATTTGTTTTTGTTTCTTTTGCTTTCAGTTTGATGAAATATGGCTCCATAAAAAGGTATTAATTTGTTACATTGAAAACCGCTTGTATGAAGTGATAAAACAGTTGAATGTAGAGAGAGAAAATATTTTTCACTTTATGAGTAGCAAATTATGTGATACTAATTGACGTTGCCGTGGTAAAACGGAAGGTGTTTTTAAAACATAGGGAATTGTTGTGTGCTGAGGGACATGGCGGCAAGAAGAGTTAATACCAAAAGAACCCCTGGGAAAAATTGAAGATTAAATCCTCATATAAACGGATTGAATTGTGTGTTGGATGTTTTGAACAATGGAAAAGTGACCCAGACTTGAGGGTCGATGCTTGATTGACATCCAGCTCAATCCGTTGTTTAGAGAAAATGAAATTGTCGCTAAGGTGCATAGCGACAATTTCATTTTCCCTAAACAACGGATGTGAAGTTGATTCAAGACAGGCCACCAACGCTCACTGAAAAAGATGGTGAAAGATATTTAGAGGAGGTAAATGGGAAAGGGACTATTCGCTAAAATTATGACGTAAACCTGAAGGGATTCACAGAAATGTCCCTACCTCGCCATAACACCCTACAAGTTTTGGGCAAATGTCCATAAATACGAATGCCCGAAGCGAATCCGCCAGATGGGTGAGAGACACGGGTTGGCGAGACGGGCCGTATACAAGACAGAAGAGAGGTCCCGTGATTGCCTGCCGAAGGGAATTTTACCAAAAACAGCAAACCAGATTTGTGCCAGGTCGACTTCCGATTTTGATGCGGGCTGATTGATAAATAATTGCATGCGAATAATAAATATAAACCAATTATCGTATGGAGACTGTTATAAAATCAGTATTTACTTTTCAATTTATTCGAGTGTTATTTTTCTCCCTGTACGTCATCGCCCTGCTTGGACCAGCCCAGCACGAAGATACCCGCGACGATTCGATCTTGGCTACCTTATGATCTAAAAATCACAACATGGGATAAGGTTGCTCTGGATTGAAACGGTCACTTCAACGACCAACCACGGTGTTGGAAGTCTTGGACGACCATCTGCTGTGTGTGAACGTTTACAACGATACCAGGAACAAATATTTCGTTTGTAGCAGAATTCCATAAAAAAATAATTAGCTAGAAATTTCGGTTGTGTTGCTAAGGAGGGTTGTGAAAAAGGATTTAGGATTACAATTATACTAGATTCAACAACATCTGATCTCAAGTACGTCCAACCAAAAACATCTTTTGAAAGGGGAGAACATGTTGAAGGAGATGCAACGTACTGCAAAAGCTGTATACGTTTCATCGGACGATAAGTCGGCTGTGGTCAACACGATAGGCTTTACCCAATTTTACCAGGGAACATTCTCGAATGTGCCAAAACCTTTCAAGCGACAGAAACCAACATTTGTCATGGTTTGGGTTACTGATTACTCTGATCGCCCTTGAGGTCCATCGAAGAAACAGTGAAAGTGAATAGCAGAGTTTACTAACATACATTAGAAAGAGCGCCGTCTTGTTTCTGGTTCTCAGTAACATTTGCTAGTCATTGTGTCTCCACTGAAAACCATGTCTCTGCACACATGGGTAATTTGATGCAGAACTGGTGCAAGTGGGATTTCCGAGTGAATTTTTTGACAAATATATTTGACATTCATCCTGTGGGCTTTGGGATATGGCTCATATTGATAATTGATGCTTCCTCTATCATTTACACATGCTTATCAGAGCTGAAAGATGATTTTATTATGATGTTGTACAATTCGAACGAAGAGGTGTTAAATAAGTCATTCATTTCAGTTAAGAAATTAAGGGCTCTAGAGAAAGCAAAGTGTCGTCATGTTGAATTGTAACTATCTGTAAAATATTGTCAATAAATAAACATGTCAATAACTAAAACCTAAAATCTTTTAATTTATAACATGAATAAATATTTATACCACATTCAGATGCGACATTATCATAAATACATGAATAGGAATGTTTCTAATCTATTATTATCCGGAGTGTTATATGGGTGTTTCATTAAGACGGAACAAAATCCACAGTAAATGAATCAGTGTTATTAGTGAAAATTTATTTATTTCTCTATTGGATCATGTTATTTAAGTCATGGCAATTATGTGTGAAAAATAATATCGCCCAAATGTCCGCCAAGGCTTCGGCGGTACACCTCCGCTCGATTGTCAAAATGTTTGATGGCGTTTCTTCATAGTTGCTCCTCGATCTCACCAATATGCCTTATTATCTCATCCTTCTCTTGTTGAATTGTTGTTGGTTTGTTGGCATAGACCTTGTTTTTGAGATGATCCCAAAGGAAGAAATCTAAAAGCGTCAAGTCGTACGATCGTGGTGGCCAATTGACTTCGCAG
Source organism: Acanthosepion pharaonis (assembly GCA_903632075.3). Lineage (NCBI taxonomy): Eukaryota > Metazoa > Mollusca > Cephalopoda > Sepiida > Sepiidae > Acanthosepion > Acanthosepion pharaonis. The sequence goes on along the minus strand of CAHIKZ030000102.1, from coordinate 204,432 downwards.
TTTCGAGAGATGATGCGACCTAGGAACTTCTCATTAAATTTCTGTTTGAACGTCCATTTTCGTAATAAACTTCGATAAATTTAACACGTTGTTTGAGTGTTAATCTTTCCATGGTTGAAATTGCCAAAGTCTTAAGTTTTTAAATCTGAAAGAAAAAGAAAAAATCATTAGACGCTTAAACTTAATTCAAATCGAATAGGAATATTCTTTATTACATTATTACATATGCTTAGTTTTTTCTGATATTCAGCGAATGATCTCAAAGTATAATCCATCCGGGTATTTTTGTTTCTTAGCAACCTTGGTCATCCTGTAAAACTGATACCTAACGTTATTGACATTTTTATTTTAGTTTAGACACCACGTTGAGATGGAATTATAAGTTAACAAGAATGAACATGCTCGACATCATCTCTTTTCTTTTAATCAAGGTTACAAAGCTGCCATTTTTGTTGTCAATGGAGATGACTTCATTCCAGACAGAATGGCATAGGAGGAGAAGTTCGAACTCAACGACTATCAGCCTCCTGACTGACCTGTTCAACCTGATGATATCAATTTGCACACGCTGTTTAAAGAAGAACCGCGCCAAATCTCTCGGGAATTGCCTCAGAGGATGACAAACTCTCCTATTATTCTTGTTCGTCAGCTTTCCTTAATGGGTAAGGACAAGAAATACGGTGCATGAGTACCACACGCATTCACCGACAGGAACACACTCGAGCGCTACTAGTTTTAAAGTAGAACTGTATCTCGCGAAGAATATAGTAAAAAAAAAAATCAAACAAGGAGTCAAAAAGCTAAACATACGCGCATTTTAGACAAAGCAAAAATAAATACCGGTTCAGTTCGTTTCCAACTAGTTTAAAAAGATCTTGTTTTAGGTCACAGACAAAAAGATATATGCCAGTTAGAAAAATAGTAAACATAGCATTTGTTTATAGTCTAGTTTGGTTGGTTTTACGGCACAGCGGTTAAAGGCGTTTGTTAGATCCAGCGGCAACACCCAAAGAGTATGCGTTCAATTATCGGTTAAGGAAAGCGGGTAATTTAATGCCGACAAAATTTTTAGTGATGTTAATATTATTTTTCCAAAAATGTATTTTTGCCAATATTTTATTTTTTCCAAAAATGTATTCTTGGCAATATTTTTTTTTCCCAAAATTGTATTGCTGGTAATATTTTTTCAAAAATGTATTCTTTTTACTAAAACCTCTTTTTACACTTTCATAGTGTTTTGACCCCACTTTGGGACTTAACTATTTGCCTCTAGATGGGACCCTAACAAGTGATACTAACCCTGGTCAGGGTGGACCAGGGAACATCAGCAATTAAGAGGTGGTCCCACGCTCCTCAAAACCTCTTGATCAGGGACCATGATGTCGGATGTAGTTTATCCTCATACGCAGGACGGGACTTGTTTATAGTTGAGTCATAACATAGGTATAAATATGAAACTATAGGGTGTCACTGGTTGTACACTATTTCCATTATTCGGACTATTGTCCTCATCTTTGTCGCCATATTTATCACAACGTTTTGGCCGTTGTACGCTCCGGGCTTCTTCAGGTGGTTGGTATGTCGAACAGAACCCTTTATTTCGCTCACTGGGATAGACCGTTCTAGTGCCACATCTAATGGACTAATGGATGTCAGTTATCAGTTATCTCCTGTTAATTCACCTCTCCAACTTCTCCACTGCTTAAACCGCTTCAACCGGGAAATGAACTCACACTCTTTGGTTCCTGTCACTAGATCTAACAAATGCCTTTATCCGCTGTGCCACGTGTTCTTGAGGACCCATGGCACAGTGGATAAAGTTGACAAGGGTTCAGTTCAGTATTTCAACCATCTGAAGAAGGCTGGAGCGTACAACGACCGAAACGTTGTAAAATATAGTGCGACAAAGATGAGGACAATAGTCCGAATAATGTAAATAGTGTACATAATGCCTTATCTCAGAAATATAGACAGTTACTGGTTGTAGTTGAAAGGGTTAATGAGACAATTTTGCGACACTGGTAGTATGAAAAGGATTAAAATGTTTCTTGTGGAAACCCTTTATTGCATTTGAGAGGGTTCAAAACGTAAAGGTGTTAAATATGGAGCAAGCAAAATAGGGGAGATTTTGAATGTTGGGTTTAAAATATGATCGGGGAAATGTAAAATGGAAGCTGATTGTCAGCGGAAATGGAATTCTTATGATTCGCAAGTCGATAATGCAGACAATCTGAAAAATGGTTTTGTAAACATGTAAATTGGGAAAGATTTTTAATCTATCATATTAACACAGATCTTATCAAAACAAAAGAATGACGCGATTTTGTCATTTGGAATCTGGGCCAGTTGCCGTAAAATAATTTATAAACGCAAGTGTGTTATCAAAGAATTTATTGTTTTGAATAAGTAACCGACCTCGAGCCTCTTTGTTTGAAGGTCAGTACCTGTTCTCCGAAATTGGAGAGATAATGAATTTATATGAATATTAATCAATTCTAAGGTGCAGTTGGTGTCGTACGAAATACTTATAAACGGAAAATTAGACGGCCTAAAAAGCAGAAGCCAGCAAAAGCCTGAAAAGCCGCAGAAGACGGGCAGAATTCAGGATGAAGTGATGTGACCTGCTACTGATAGAATTCTAGTCGTTTTTGTGTTTTTAAACCACTTCAAGTTTTAGAAGAAAAAGAAAAGTTAGAGATTTTAACGGGAAGGTTTAATTTTGTTGTATCAAAAACTATATAAAGCAATTGAAAATTCACCCTGCGACCTTCTTTTATTTCGTTAGTTTTTTTCTATTTTCGCCAGCGGAAACGTTCTTTCTGTTTTTGTAGCAGGGTTTCCCTGCGGATCGACTCAGTACTCGAGTACGGACGGAATTTGATCTTCACTGCTCTGTGATCAAGGAACACAACGTGGCGCTGAAGCAGATGAAGAAACAAAGCAGCAAGTCGATAACCAGCGTTAGAGCGGCAAACGTACTGACCAGCATGGGAAGGACACAGGATTGATCCGGGCCAGCCGGGTTATATAATCTGGTTTTACATTAAATTAGTTTTACACTAGTCTACTAACCACGCAAAAGATGATGTTGGTGTATTCGAAGCATCATGGGTTTTCTCTTTTTAATACAAAATTGGTCATGTCTTTGAATTTTTATATCACAGAGAATTTTAAATATAATAATTATTTGAAATCTGGATCTATCTATCTATCTATCTATCTATCTATCTGTATATATATATATATATATATATATATATATATATATATATATGTGTGTGCGTGTGTGTGTGTGTGTGTGCGTGCGCGCGCGTATGTGTTTTAAAATTAATGGAAAAATAAATAATGAATTTTTATATCACAGAGAACTCTAAATATAATAATTATTTTTTAATCTGGAATTATATATATATATAAATATCTCTCTCTCTCTCTCTCTCTCTCTCTCTATATATATATATATATATATATATATATATATGTATGTGTGTGTGTGTGATGTTTGTTTAAAATTAAAGGAAAAATGTAAATAATGACAAAATGAAAAACTTATCTTAGCCGGTGCTTTTCATCCTCTGATGGACATGATCAAAGCAAATGAATATATTTTATTTTACAAGTATTTATAAAGATAAAAATTAATTGTCGTTAGTTTCTACGAAATATTAAATTTAAGATACGCTCATAAATATATATCAAAGAAAGTTAAGGTAAATTATGTTATTAAACAAATTTGAATACTTTTTTTGCTGAAATTACTTTTTATAATTTAATTATTACTTATATCATTTTAGTTAGATATTAATCTATATATTATATATTCTATATAAGAGAAGATGCTGAAAATAAAGAAGAAAAATGAGGAAGAAAGATTCCTAAGCAGCACAACCTACAGCGTATTGGCAAACCAAGTGAGGGTAATCCCGCATATATTACAAACTATTCCTTCTCATTCGAGGTCTTCAATTTTTTCAGACATGATCTGTGCTGAATGGCCTCTGGCATTATTAAGATAGAACACCACATAGCGAACACTACATCGGAACACATCTCGTACAAAGTATTATAAAACACGTATATAATGTCTGATGTAATCCCGGTTTGCTTCTTATAGACATTACGTCGATTTATATTATTGCAAAATATCTAATTCCATCAGCAGCCATTAATGTGTTCAAAAAGGACATTACCAGGAACACAGATGAATTGCAGTCATAATGATGGGTGACTTCTACAAAGCAATGTCGAACTCATTTTCCACGTTTAGGCAACTTTCCAAATTGTTTTAGATAGAGTTGAACCGTCGAAAATATGAATTCCCTATTGCCTTTAAAGTAGATTATTCTGAAGCCGCAAAATGCGATTTCTGTTTATAAAAAATGAAAAATGTCAATCATTAAACTCAGTGGTACCAGTCCTTCATAGATCGTTAAAATTCCTTTGATAAACTTGGCAAACCAACAATCTCATTAGCAAACTCTTTTAAGCTATAACCAACAAACGTCTTGATCACCTCAATAGAAATAAATCCTGATGCAACAAACAGTACGGACTGCGATTGGCCCGGTCTAATATTGATATCCTAATTGCGATTACTCAGAGAATACATCTCATGGACGATCGCTTTAGATACTTCAAAGACCGTTTACAAGATGTGGTGTTACTGCATGTGCTAACTAGATGGAGGAATCACTAGACATTTTCTCAACTACACAGCCCTTCCTAACGCGTAGGTCCTGAATGCAGTTGCTAATGGCCTTTCCTCACAAGTTCAAGTGATCAACGCAGGCGTCCCAATAGCGAATTTCCTTCTTACTGTCTAAGAGTATAGTAAGAAAAAAAATCACTGATAATGCCTAATAGAATAGCCGAAAGCCCCCGAATATATAGACAATTCGTATAGTTTTTACAAATTTTATGTCCAGAAAAGAAATCACTTGTACAAAAAAAAAAAAAAAAAAAAAAAAAGCGCTTAATCGCTGTATCTTGTCAGTCGACTTTAGTGGAACTTATATAAAAGAGGGTCTATTGCCCAAGTATATAATGATATGCATACACTGGGTGTAACAGCGAAATTGTCCAAAGCGAGTAACAGCAAAATTGTCCAATTGTTAGATTAAGATTTGAACCGTTGTATCTTAGAAATGATTTAATATATCTTACTGGAATTCTGATAGGTTTTTATTACACTATTAAACTCTACTTTTAATAATAAGAGTGTATTTAGATCTTAGTTGAAATAATGATTCCTCTTGCTGTAGTGACCTTCTGATTCATTTTTCATCTCTACTGTTCCCGCTTTTTTAAAAACTTATTCACTGTTCTCTTGATGGTTCACGAATGGACTTTGAAGATGTAAGCCAGAGTATGAATGTTGATATCATTACTGAAGGCCTAAATGCTCTTTTCCATCCCACCAATACTCAGCTGGCAAGAGAGTGGGGCTAGCACAATACGATTTGAACCTGTTCTCTTTCTAGCTGAATAACTCTTATCTGAAAAACTGGAAAAAAAAACTCAATCAGTTTAGTGGGATTTAAATGTTAAACATTTTGTGGAATGGGCAATTAGCTCACGCTGCTACACGATTTGGATAATTTTGCTGTTAGAGCCGGTACATATATATATATATATATATATATATATATATATATATATATATATATATATATATATATCTGGTGAGAGGCAAGTTTTTCTTTCTTTGGCATCCGCCTAAACGATAGCAATGGCATTTCCTCCACATTAATATCAGTAAATCTCTTCTTGTTCAGTATATATCACAGTTTTTTTCTAATGTATCTGGTTCGATAGAGCTGACGGATTAAATCTGGGCCCTACTCACGAAAATGGCCTCCACTCAGAAGTTAGCTGGAGCAAGAAATCCCTTGTAATTCATGTTTCGTCGTAGCCCATTTGGTGTCGCTGATTTGGCGTGGCCGATACGCCATCAGAAAAATTATTGGACTATTCAGCACTGCCGTTTAGGCGTCAGACTGTTTCGACGTCATAAAGACATGACGTCAAAAAAGTCTGACGCCTAGACGACCCCCACAAAAAAAAATAGGATAAAAGCATTGAAAACACTCAACTTTCAATATTTTATTTTTATTCATTTAGGTAATTAAGGATCCAATTAAAACACAAATGGAATAAAGTAAATTAAAACTTAAATTAAAAATATTCCATTTAAAAAATAAATTGGAAAACTTAGTAAAGCTATTTAATTTCAGAAATTATTTCTTCCTTTCGTAATTATGTGCAACACCTTTCTGGAATTCAGTTCTCGCTGATTTTCCATGAAAATTAATGTTTTATTTACAAAAATTAGTAGGAAACATGTCACTGAATATATTGTGCATCGCTAGCCACTACACTTACCCTAATTTCTGGCTTTATTTGAATTCCACCCCGGAAAAACGACACGTCTTTTGAGGCTAACCACGAGACAACCCATTTTTTACTATCTTCATTAGAATAAATGTTCTCCTCAGCCAGGCTATGTGCTATCGATCAGTACAATTGATAATAGGACGGGACAATGTCTGGTGAATACGGCGGGTGGAGTAGGAATTCCCATTTAAGCGTTTCCAAGTAGGTTTTCACCCGTTTTGCAAAAATGTGGCCTATATTACAAAATCACTTTGTCGTTTCTCTGCTCGTATAGCGGCAGTTTTTTCTTCAATGGTCAGCTCAGAGGTATCAATTGTAGTCGATGGCGATGACCAGTGATGGTTTCGGTCGGTTTCAGCAGCCAGTTGATCCTACCAAATGCAGAGCAGAAGCTTCGAACCATGGATATTCGGTTTTCCCGCCGATCTTGATGTATACCCGGACTTATTCCACGAACTTCTACTCTTAGGGTTATCGTAGTGTATCCACTTTTCATCGCCGGTCACGATACGATGAAAAAAATCTTTTCTTTTCTGCCGTTGACTCAGCAGTTCACACGTGACAAAACGCTGTTCGACGTTTCTCAACGAACTCGAACGGCACCCAATGTACTTGATTTTAATCATTCCTAATTCTTTCAATCGTTACGAAACGATTGTGTGATCAACTCCTAATGATTGTGCAATTTCTGCTTGTGGTCTGACATGAAGTAATGCCTCCAATTCTTCGTCTTCAAAGTTTTTCGGTGTACCAGAGCGTTCTTTATCTTCAACATCAAAATCATTATTTTTGAAGTGTCCAAACCAATCATGTTGTTTCCGACAGAGCATGGTCGCTGCAAGTCTCAACAAGAATTCTGTGCGCTTCAGCTCCATATTTCTTTTGGATAAAATAGTGCATTAAAATTCTCCGCAAATACACTTGGATTTGCACGAAATCTGACATGTTTAACTGTATGAAAAACAATGTTGATTAAACTTTGGCGAAATAACATACACTGAAGTTTAAACTTGCTTATATTACTCCTTCTAGATGTATTACCATGTGAAACTACACGCACACAATTCTGAGAACGCCATCTACTGAAAAAAACAGTGAAAACGTATTCAAGGTCCTAATATATGTAAGGAAAACGTTTGAAATTCGAACTCTATGATTTTTCATTCCGAGTCTCTACCCACTACACATATCCACCACTAAATAGACCCTCTTTTCTAACAATTGGTCTATAAAATATTGCACAAAAGAAGCAATATATTATTTTGCCAGACTTTAATCTTCAAGTTAAAACAGAAATAAATATCGTTTGGCAACAGAGGTTTGTTTTTTTTTAAGTTATCGTTTTGAAACATCCAAGGCGAAATGCGTGTATAGAATAAATATTGATCTCGTTTGTTTTGCGACTGATTACTTTGAAAGCAACCTTTGAATTTAATCGCCTTCTGTATTTTCTCGTTATTTTGGTCGGGGTTGTCAAAGAATTTTGGAGAAATAAGATTTAGTTCGTCACAAATGAGTAGGGTCATGAAATGAATCGTAACATTATTATAGCATTTTTTCTCTTGCCACAGAAATATAAATTGCTAACGTTTTAATTTCAGTCTGAATAAATATTTTATTTATCTCGGTAAGGAACGGCGTTTAATTTTACTCCATATTTTGATGGGCTAGCGGGGAGCATACAGCACATTCCATTACACTGAGCAAACTTACCTGCCGTCTGGAGCACATCAGGTAATGGTTAGCAATCCAAATCGGTACTGCTATGTTGTGAGCTCAATTATCATATATATATATATATATATATATATATATATATATATATATATATATATATATATAATGATCTAGAGTTAGAAGAAAGTTTTATTTTTCCAAATACGGGCAGCATATTGCGGTTGGTTCGTAGTTGATATTATTGGGTGTTGGCTTTTTATTTAGATACATGAATAAAACAATCCATACATTGAGTTAAAATTAAAAATAAAACCATCCTTTGTAGGGCGTAAAAGTATAGCCGAAAGCGCTCGTACATGTAGGACACTCAGCCAATTTCTACAAAATTTATGTGGGGAAAGGAGAAAAAGATAATTTAAATAAAGAACTTAACCGCAGTATAATGCTAATCTTTTTAATGTAACATTCATAACAGAACGATTCCAGTCCAAATACACTTATATATATATATATATATATATATATATATATATATATATATATATACATACACACACACACACACACACACACACACACACACACACACACACACACACACACATATATATATATATATATATATATATATATATATGAATATTTAAGTCAACACTTAGAGGCGACAGGCTGAATCATGAGAGACGCCATCGTCAGGCCACCTATCTATCTATCTATCTCTCTCTCTATCTCTCTCTCTATCTATCTATCTCTCTCTCTCTCTCTCTCTCTCTATATATATATATATATATATATATATATATATATGTATATATGCTAATTTCATGATTAATACCAACGGTATTAGCGAGTAAATGAATGTAAAGTATTAGACTGGAATTCGAACTCATGTCTGCGATTCCTTAATCCGAGCTGCTATCCACCGTGCCTCCTTATATATATATATATATATATATATATATATATATATATATATATATATATATATATATATATATATATGTGTGTGTGTGTGTGTGTGTGTGTGTGTGTGTGTGTGTGTGTGTACAGAGAGAGACTGAGTGTGTGAGAAAATAAGCTTGTTTTATACTTTCTAGAAAATATAGATGCAAAACAACGGACGCCTGACGGAATATTTCTCTGGTGAAAATCGTAATAATGATGTTTCTTTTGCGAAATCAAATTGTTGCCAGTAATAATGATTGACGTGTAATTTGCCAGCAGGCACAACGAAAACGACATTTACGATAGCGTCTTGCCTTGGGGATGCCGGAAACAATTTCTCGAGCAATGAGGGAAATAAATTGGTAAACAACACAAGATCAGTGTACCTGATGATTTTACTTATATCGTTGTTTTCTTGTCTCCTACTAACTCCTATTTTTTTTTGTTACTTCTCTTGTTCTTCATTCGTTTATTTATTTAATAGAAGGAAAAACTTTGTAAAATTAAGCATTATGTTGAATTTTCTTTTTTAAATATACTTACATAGATTCATTTCCCAAGTCCGTAATGTTACTTCCCTCTGCCTTTTCTATAAATACTTTCACGATATATTTTCTGATAAACCTTCCGCTATGGTACCGCGACATTATGAATTTAAGCGCGGTACTAGATTGGCAAAAACCTCTCAGCAATTTACAGTTGAATTGGCTAGACGCAGCCGTAAGTTCTATGTTAAAAGGTTCTTCTTTCGCACTTCTCGCCTGTAGAACTCTTTTCCTGCTACTTGATTTCCAGCCAACTTTGATCTTCAAAAATGTAAATGCAATATCACTCATCATCATCTCTTTTCTCGATTCTTCTTTTATTTTTCTATTTGGTTTTAGGGAAAAGAAAGGAAGTGAAGAGGGAGTGGGTGGTAATTCTTTTTGTATTTTGCATCTGCTTCAGCGAAATATAAAACTTGTTAATTTTAAATCTTTCATTTGTATCTGTTTATTTCTTAAATTAATTAACTGCATCCGTATTTGTAAACGTTACTGTAACATTTTCTTAAATTTGTTAAGCTCAAATATTTAACGATGCAATATGTGAATTTCCACAATATCTTATAATCGTAAAACTTGCAAGAACCTTATTCAATCATTAACTTAAGAATTAAATATCATCAACAAATTCAAATAAGTAACTTTTGAAGTTTTCTTAGGTATTACTAATACACACACACACACACACACACACACACACACACACACACATATATATATATATATATATATATATATATATATATATATATATCGTCATAAGGTGTGCTATATTTATGGGATAAAGTGGTCAATATCAGAAATAGAGCGTGTGTAAATATAAAAGTGAATATTGAAGTCAACGTTTTGAATTCAATGTTCACTTATATATATATATATATATATATATATATATATATATATATAAAAAGAAAAAAAAACATTTTAAGGCTCCATCGTAATAGTTTATTTCAGCAGAGACCTTTTAAAGTACCCTGGATCATCAGACATCATTTCCAAAAGGTGTGTTATGGTCCGGTTCCTTGTACCACGGTATAACCAATAAAGAAGAACGCGAACACAGGTATGGAATAACACAGCTATATTACAAACAGGAATATATACAGAGAAGTAGAAGTGTTAGTATGAACAATCAGGTTTAGGAGAGAGAACAATGTAGTCTCGACCAGTATCACTATTCCAATGTCTTGCAGTAATTGTCTGAAACGCGACTCTGTTTCGGATTGCCTCTGACTCGACTCTTGACTCGACGAACTACTCACTCCACTTGAACTACTGACTCTAGCTGAACGACTGACTCCTTGCCTACTCATGAGGCGCAGTATTTATATTCGGTACTTTAAGGGGGCAGCTTGTTTTTCCTTTACATTTCTTGCTACTGCTGCATAGAATAGTGTAGACACTGTCCTTAATCATGTTCTCCATGAGAGGTGTCCTAATGTTATATATACCACAGATGTTTTATATTTTTCCGATAATCCTTTTCACATAGGGTAGGCCGACCGAGACTGTTTTCTGGATGTTATCCTCTTGTATCTGTCTGTCCCATTTTGTTGGAGCTGCTGCCATGTGCCCAGCTTAGTTGTTACGTTCTATGCTACTGCTTATACTGACCATTTCTTGTTCATATGTCTCTGGGCCACCACTTATGACATTTGCTCGATGTTGCAGGCAGCGGAGGATTCCATTCTTTACACTGTATGGGTGGTGAAAGTTGACCTTGAGGTATTATCTAGTGAGCGTTGACTTACAGCATTCAGTTGTTTTGAACCCATCCACTGTTCGAGATATTAGTACACCCAGGAATATTAGTTAGTTGTTGTTTTCTGCCTCTATTGTGAACTATATCGATAATCTTATTGAGTTCATAGAGTCCAATTGTAGCTGGACCTCTTCCTGGTGTGGCCAGAATATCTCATCCATAGTCATTAGGGATGATGATTCTAATGCCATTTCCTCGTAGTTATTCCATGTATATGTTAGCCATTGTTGGTAATAATGGCGAGCTCATGGATAAATCTTCATCCTGCCGATATAAGTCTTATCCCATTCCGAAGTGTGTTGTTTGTGTAAAGAAAAGCAACTCCATCATGTTATCTATTGGTATACTGGTCCGTTCTCCTAGGGAGAAGTCCGAGACCAGTCTGTTCCTGACTACCAATAGGGCTTCCTCCGTGGGTACCTTGGTGACCAAACTCACCATGTCTATTCACATCATCTGGAGGATTGGATGGGAGCATCTTTGATGATTTCCAGGATGTCAACGGAATTTCGGATATATGATAGCGACTTTCCTGTTAGTGGGTCAATTATAGCCACAAGGAAGCGACCCAGTTAATGGTACACTGAGTGTTAGCAGCTAATAATAATCCTGAGAGGAATAAAGTCTTTGTGAATTTTGTTTAGCGTCATGTCAATCATTCCCAGTTTATTTAATGCCGAAATCTAAATATTGTGTATACAGTCTTATTTTAATTTTGGAAATAATAATGTGTAAGTGATACAAATATTAGCTGGAGAGAGAATACGTAGGTTCATAGCTTTCACAAGGGTATTTGCGCGTAAAAAAATATAACGAACCTCATTGGAATTGGAACTCGGCTCTCCGATTAACATTTATCTGCCATTAAGCATTACTTCATTCGCACATGAAAAACGTACATCACTTGGTATTCCCAAGTGAACATCCATCTAGGTAATGACCAGGCTTGAGTTTGCTTAACTCCTCTTTTTGTACAGCAACAAGTGTTTCAACGTGAAAACATGACAAGAGACTAACAACACCTCCTTAAAATGGCTAAGAAGAATTTTTGTCGAGTCTGGATATAAAGGGCTTCGTTCGATCAATCCCCTGCAGAAAGCGGAAGCGTAGAACACCCGAAATGTCAAGAATATAGCAACAAAGATGAGTCAGATATATAGACAGACTAGCTAAAAAAAAGCCGCCCTATCTGTCGGCATTTAAGCTAGTTCCTGAGGACAGCTCTTAATTGGGCCTACATCACAATAGGTAAGGAATAGATACGATAGGCAACAATAAAGTACAGAAGAATTCAAAATTGATCGCTGCATTTAAGCATTGCATTAATATAAAAGCTTACCTTTTAAAATTTCAACGATAATTCTTCTGACACCACTTAATTTAAAGACAATTTGATGTACGTAGGTCTTTACTTTCCGTAAAACAATTATCTTCCTTTCATAATCTTTCGCTGAATTTCGTAATTAATTTCGATTATTCACAAATTTATTTCCAAGTCAGAAAAATTTGTTATCGTACAAAAAATTCGTCGCAAAAAATCACGCAAAAAACCGCCGAAGACAATTGCATTAATGAAAACTTGGGAATCCAAAATTTCTGTAATATGAGCTATTGAAAGTTTGAGAGTTGTGTCCCTTCAAATGAAAAAGTCTGACACAGTGACATACTGACATTCGCTTTTATTATATGGATACCATTTTCATGGGTTCAATAAAATTATGTTATTGACGCACGCTTATATTGGCTTGCAATTGTTCATTGATTGATTGACAGATTCGTTTTCCAAGGATTATCAACCTTTTTCAGGTATTTAAAACCAGAAAATATTTTTAAATTTTAAGAATTCTTTTTTAGATAATAAGGATATAGTGATACTAATTAACCTATAGCTGGGGGTGGGGTGAAAGATGGATTTCTATATTTCCGAAAGGGTACTTGTGCGTAAGTGAATAAAACAAATTCAACTGAAATTGAAACTCGGCTCTCCGATTAAAAATTCCGAACCAGTATCCATTACACCACCCGCACACCCAAGTTTACACCACCTAACATTCCCAATCGATCACTCATTTAGGTACTGACGAGGCTCGACGTTGCTTATCTACGATGATCGTACGGGAACCGATGTTTTGACGCTATATTGACATATGCCTTTGCAATTTTGAGCCAACATTAATAAGTGACTGGGCCAAGTTTTAGAACTGATTAGTTTCCTCAATTTTAAGTCTTGTTATCGATCTCACATTTCTGTATCCATAACATTGACCATCACTGAGGTCGGTAATTATGACTTCTGGCAATTGATGGAGCATTACACAGGTTTCATTGAAGTTTGAAATTTCGGATTGAAATTTAGCTTTTAGATGGGGCTATACATTTCTGTTTGTACAACACCGCCATAGGATTTATTTGAATGTGTTGAACTATTTCGTTCTTAAATATGATCACGCAAAGTTCATTTGTATGGAATTATAAAAATAAATCAGTTTTAAAAAAGTCCTTGATAAATGACTAGTAGATTACCTTGGTTATTGTTGTAGTAAACCCTCCTACGATAGAATGAACGCTTCCTCCTCTCATAAATACTAACTGCGAGACATCCTACCTAGAGTCGCTAGGCAGTCGTTAGGAGTCGTTGAGGCAGTCGTTAGGAGTCATTAGGCAGTCGTTAGGAGTCATTGAGGCAGTCGTTAGGTGTCGTTAGGCAGTCGTTAGGAGTCATTGATGCAGTCGTTAGGAGTCGCTGAGGCAATCGTTAGGCAGTCTTGAGGCAGTCGTAGCGCAGTCGTTGGGCAGCCGAGACGCAATGTAACCTGATCGTTCGGACGTACACCTCTATCTGCTTATTACTAACACTCTTGCCTTGTATATATCTGTTATTTCGATACACTTGTTCAATTTTCGTCTTCCGTGTCTTTCTTTACTGGCCCCTAAACAGGCCACAACAGATATAGAGAACATTCTTGCACATTTTAGTTCCAGAAAATTTGGACCCTTTTTTTTTTAAGCATTTCATTCCAAGCAAGGCGGGAGTGCCACTAGCACGCAAGGGGTTACAGAAGAGTGGGAGCAAGAGTAAAGCCGCGTGATAGAGGCAAGGATGAAGAAAATGATGGGGAATAGATCAAGGCATCTGGAGATGTCGATTGACATTGCATTTGAATTGTTGGAAATAAAAAAAAAATCAGTTTTAGAAAAGTCCTTGATAAATGACTAGTAGCTATCACGGAAGCAAGTAAGAGGAAGGGAGTTCCAGAGACGAAAAGTGCGAGACATGAATCTATTAGAGTAGAAGAGACGCCTACATTTAACCGTTTCGACAGTGAAAGGGTGGGACTGAGATACCAACCTAGTAGCACGTTTAAATACATATATTTTGGGAACCAGCAAAAGTAGCTCGTCGGAGTAGTTACCTTGAAAGTATTTGTATAAAAGTCAGAGGGAAACGACAGCACGTCTGTGAGAAAGTGACTGTAGGTGAGATGCCATATCAGAGCCAGTCACATTGCAGATGCCTCTCTGGATTTTGTCAAGGACCTTAAAACGAACAGCGGTGTTCCAGACCATACACTGCAGCACTATTCCGTGCAAGGGCGAATGGCTGATTTTTAGATTTGCAGGATGGACTCGAGCGAGAAAAAAAAATTCTGCCGCGATACAGAGAACCAAATTTCCTTGCAGTAGATGTAGCTATAGATTCAATGTCTTTGTTCTACTCAGGTCAGCGGACTGTGTGATACCAAGCAGTCGCAGAGAGTTGCCCTTGTGGAGTTCAGAATCAGACATTCTAAAGGGAGGTAGGGAGGGTTCTCTGTGGTGGGTAAAACGGAGCACTTTTGTTTTTGAGGCATGAAAGTTAACCAGCTATTTCTTGTTTCAGTCAACAACAGACTGGGGGTACTTTTCGAGACCAACGGCCAGGTTAGTTTTGTCAACGATGCCGGATTTGCTATTGAGGCAGGAGTAAATAGTAGTCTGCATCGGGAAGATCGTTAATGAAGATCAGAAACAGTGTAGGGCCCAGGAAAGAGCCTTAGGGAACACCTGCTTTCGTGACAAAGGAACTGGAAAAGAAAACTTCATGTCCAGAAATAAAAGTATTTATACGGACCTCTTATATACCAGTTAATACTAAACGATGAAAGATGAAAAATATGCTTGAGATACGAAAAAAGTTGTTATACAGGATGATTAGAATCCCAGGAACTGAACACGTGATAATGAGTATGTTCTGTTAAAAACGGAAACAAATGACTCTTATATTTAGAATCAGGAAACAGCTAAAATTCTTAGGACATATAACGGAGAAAAACTGGAGACATTGAAAGGCAGATTGAAATCAAGAGGGACAAATGAAAGCAACGAATAACTTGCCTAACGAATTTGTCTAAATGTTTGGAAGAACAGAGATCAGGAGAGAAAGCAAAAAGATAAAAATTCGACGAGCTACAAAGCTGTTATGGAGAGACAAGATCACCTACATACTGAAGGGATACGGCACATGGGAAAAGACTGAAAAAACGCCTATATTTAATTATTTCGACAGTGAAAGAATGGGACTGAGATGCCAACCTAGTAGCACGTTTAAATACATGTATTTTGGGAACCACTGAAAGTAGTTCGTCAGAGCAACTATCGTGAAAATATTTGTAGAAAAGACTGGTAGATGATATGAACACTAACCAGACACAGTTAACAAAAAACGATGTAACTATCCTCTGGGTTATACAAATTCAATCCGACAAGGAAATAAAAGCCAACGGAACTGATATCATTCTGAGGGAATACGGTACACAGGAAAAGACTGAAGAAACGCCTACATTTAACCGTTTCGACAGTGAAAGTGTGGGGCTGAAATGCCAACCTAGTAGCACGTTTAAATACATGTATTTTGGGAACCAGCGAAAGTAGTTCGTCAGGGCAGTTACCGTGAAAATATTTGTAGAAAAAAGACAGAGAGATGGTATGAGTTACCCAAAATAACGATGTAACTAACCTCTTGGTCATACCAATTCAATCCGATAGGGAAATAAAAGCCAACAGACCTGATATCATTCTGAGGGAATACGGTACATAGGAAAAGACTGAAGAAACGAGAAAAGAGTTGAGGTGTTTTACTGCCACTTGATCTCCCGCAAGTGTCATCACATCGAACTCGTGTGAAAAGTAACACAATTGCAATTAATTTTTCATGTTTATGTTATAAACTCTGTAATTCAAACAGAATCACTAAAGTATAAAACAAACAGCTAACCCTTTTGATAAGGCAAATATATTTTCACACATAGAAAATATCGTAGAATTTAGCAAGAATTCTGAAAAGATTGTAACATCATTATCAAGAGTACACTTCGTAATATTCCAAATACTTTTCGATTGAACGGAAAAAATATCGATTAGTGGAAAGGTTAATAACATTCATATCTTAATAAGTGTATTTATGTCGGCGTAAGAAATTGATTGAGCTTCTCTGGAGGGACATTAACAAAGACCACCATAATTTTATATACATAGAGGACATAATATTATCCCCATTGTTACAGATGCATATTTGAATGGGGAAAGAAATTCAATGAAAATTTTGCAATTCTGATCTATTCACAAATTAAAGTCTGAAGATAAAAATGGTAAAATTATCTGTGACTTTGAGATTTAAACTGACAACTTTGCGGTTAAAATAATAAAACTGATACAAATATTAGGAGCAAAGACTAATTCTTATGATTACGATATATGATATAATCGTCCCAGAAAGCTATAGTGTGAATATGAAATGCATTGTTTGTTTGTTTAAAACTTAACGACCCATCGATTAGCAAGAGATCATTTAAGGTCAAATAGTTGTTTTTGTTTTTTTCTTTTTCTTTAAATAAGGTTGAAATGTTTTCAAAAAAGTCTTTCCCTTTTCATTTCCTTCTTTTTCGATGTTGCCTTGCTTCTTTTTTTTTTTTTAAATTCACTGTTTTCGGAGATGCGTTGTTCTTTGAAAATTTCTCACCTGGCAAGTATCAAAGCTTCCCCTTTCATCATCAGACACCAAATTGGAATTAGATTTTATTACATAGTCCAACTTTCCTAAGAAACGTCAAGATCAAATTGGGGTTTGATTTTTCGAAAAGTTCTTTCAAGTTGTTCACATTGTAAAATAGTTTTCGAATATGCGCCATGTCACCGCAATCAAGCAGGAAGTGTTTCACAATATAAGCCACCTGGCATGCTATGTATTCAGGAGGATCTTCGTCTTTTAGGAGGAAGGAGTGAGGTTTGTGCGTGTGTCCTATACGAATACGGGATAAAACCACTTCTTCTTTGTGTGATTTTCTGTGTTCAGTTAGTTGTTTCTTTAGAGAGGGTTTGATTTTAAATAATTTGTTGTTTTGACAGCTGTTTCAAGCGTCTTGCCATCTCTTCAAAATAAAGTCATTTATTAGAGGTTTATAGTCAGTGTATGGAACCTTTATGTTACTTGTGTTAAATTTCAGAGAGTTTTTTGCAGCCACATCAGCTTTTTCATTTCCATGAAAACCAGAGTGGCTGGGAATCCAACAGAAAATGATGGTTTTATTTTGTGAGATCGCATGTATTCTATGTAAGAGTTTGATGAGCAAAGGATTGTTTAATTTTTGGTTTTTTCATGATTCGAGTACTGATAATGAGTCTGCAAAAATAATGGATTTATTTGAAATGGAAAAAAAATCATTATTAATGGATTGATTGATTTGTTTGTTTAGCGGGATATCAACTCCTTATGGGTCATTTAATGCTAAAATTTAATTTTCTTTGGAGTTTGAAAGAAATAGAAATATATGTTATTCTGCTTTCACAATTGAATAAATGAAAGATGATATTCATATACATGTTTGTTTAATGTATATATGGGCATCAACCGTTTAAACATCTTTTGTTAAAGATAAAAGACAAGCAAAATGTTGTTTTTTATTTAGTTCTTCCAGTGTTCTTATATTTTTCTCATATGGATTATTATGTTTGTTAAATGACATTACATATTTTACGCCATTCATTAACAGCTTCAGTAAGTTTATTTATCCTATCTACCATTCATGGGTGGTGACCACCGAACTATGTTATCCCTTCAGCTCTGTTTTGAATTTATTTTACTTCATTTTCATGCATTGAATCGAGACTTTCATATGACTGACAGATATGGCACCAAACTAGTGGGAGTGAAGGGGTACAAAAAATGTCCATATCATCCACTGTCCCAAACGCTTTCGACCACTTCTTCAGCCATTTTCAAGGGGTGTTGTTTTGGTGTTGCTTGTTTCTTTTCATGTTTTGAATGTGTTTTATTTTGAATGTGTTTTATTTGTGTGTGTGTGTGTGTGTTTAATCTAGTAGGAGCGTTAATTCCGAGCCATCGGGTGCTGGGCATGACTGGAATTCATGTGGGCGAAAAAAAAATCAGCACACCGCTCCGATTGCTAAACAAGGTGAGGATCATCGCGAGGAAGAGATGTGTGATATACAGGGCCTGTTTTATAATGAGATGTTTTCGGAAATTTGATTTACATAGAAATCTAGTGTCTCCGACCAGTATTTTTCTTAAGAGTTATTGTAGTTTGCTCGGTGATTGTTAATTTTCTGGACTCTGCTCTGATAAGTGACATATGAGGCGTCTACTCAACTAAGTGGTAGTATGTCTGATGTAGGTAATTGATTTATGGCAAGAAATACGGCCAATAAATTTGACTGACAATAAATCTGGTACAATATGTTGGTCATTTTTTAGATGGGGTTATTTTTATTAGTGACAACAAGTTTTGCGGGTCTCCATTTTTGGAATATATTATTCGTTATACATGTTTGTGTGGTGATATGTATGTTTTATGTTGTAGTTTTGTTGAAGTTATATTTTGGGATACAGTTTGATTTCTTTAAAAAATTGTATGATATTATATGGATTAATATGGTTGCTAAATGGCATTACATATTTTACGCCATTCATTAACAGCTTCAGCAAGTTTATTTATCCTATCTACCATGAATGGTAGATAGGATAAGTAAACAGAACTATGTTATCCCTTCAGCTCTGTTTTGATCTTATTTTACTTCATTTTCTTGTACTGAACCGATACTTTCATATGACTGGCAAATATGGCACCAAACCAGTTCAGAAAGATCTAAACTCTCAGAGGTATACAAACGATTCCTAGGATGAATGGTAAAAATGGTTTTGAGCGAATGAAGCCTGGATGATTTGGAAAATACAATTCTTCTTTGAACATTAAAAACTGGCACAACCGAAGAACAAAGAAAGACATGTGACAAATAACTAAAAAATATTGGCTAAAAATTAGATGATTTTTCTAAGTAAATGACTTACTATTTAACCCATACATGAGAGGAACAGATAGTTTCATACCACCCATAAAGAAATTTGTGCATAAATAAATTTAACGAAGGGGATTCCATTCTTTTCATTTCATGCCGCTAATGTTTAATCCGCCCGAACATCCGAATAAGTAAACGGTGTAAAATTCACAAAACATACCGAGAAGAATAC
The DNA here is from genome assembly GCA_903632075.3 of Acanthosepion pharaonis. Lineage (NCBI taxonomy): Eukaryota > Metazoa > Mollusca > Cephalopoda > Sepiida > Sepiidae > Acanthosepion > Acanthosepion pharaonis. The sequence goes on along the minus strand of CAHIKZ030000102.1, from coordinate 184,586 downwards.
TGAATATTTGGAGAACTCTCGTTTTACTGGTTCCATGGAAAATTTAAATATGCAAACTGTCAAAGCTGTAGTACATGCAGTTGAATTTAGTGGTTATAAAAACGAGAAAACTCAAATTCGCTAGAGGTGAAACCATTGGAATTACAGATTCCATAAAGATCGGAACAAATAATGCGTTGGAAGTTCCAGAAGAAGATTTGCATCGGATCATCACTCGACACTGCATGTAATCATGAGCACTAGAGGTTATTTCACAAATATGAATAAACAACAGGTACACCAGACTAGGATCAGTAATATATCGGGAATTGTGCAAATATGTAGGTTTTATATATATTTTAAAAAATATATCAGCGTGGAGCTGATGCTTTTCTAGAAAATGTAATGAATACTAATTTTGTAAGACTTTGACAGGCAGATGATAATGTGTAAGCGAGAAAAGGTTTCTAGATAGTAGACATGGCTGCAACAGGGAAAAAGTGAGGAAACGTCAAAAAAAAAAAAAAAAGAAAAGAAAAAAGAAAAAAAAGATAACAAGGGGAAAAAATCTTATTTGATTTAGAATCAAGTCAATTCAACGAATTGCTAGAATTTTCATTGATATTAAGAAAACTGCCGGAGATTTGAGTAGACATATTGCCAATCGTTCTCTCGGGATAACTAACAGGAAACTTCCGGGAAAAAGAAGTAGCAATAATAATAATAATAATAATAATAATAATATACAACATTCAGTAATGAAGAAAAAGTTCCGTGAATAATATTATAGTATAATGCGTTTGATTCTAGTAAGCGAACTTCATGGAGTCAATAAAATGAAGACTACCAATACCTTAGTTCTACCAGAAGTAAAATACAGCTTGAACATTATTAAATGGAAGTTGAATGATATTAAAAGATTAGACGCCAAGACCAGATAAATGCTTATCGAAATGAGAATGCAACATCCGAAACAGATGTTGATAGGCTGTACGTACCAAAAGCTTTAGGTATAATCCAACTTGAACTCTAAAAACTACAACAATCGGATTGGGCAGCCTACCTCACAAGAACTAATCGTCGTCACCTATAAATAGTAAAAAAAAACCAAATCCACTCCATCAGCAAAGAAGATGCACTCTTCAGGAAACAGCTTAATATGCCTAAAATCCTACCAAGAAACAAACGAAGCGAATATCATCTACGCCAAACAAGTAAAGTAGAAAGCAAAACAACTTAGCCAAACGAAATTACAAACAAAATTGGGAAGAAAAAGCGTTGCATGGCAAATATCAAAAAGGAACGAAAGTAGCAGATGTGAACCAACAGAAAACACATCAATGGCTGAGGAGCACCGCGTTAAAAACTAAGACAGAAGTCATAATTATTGTAGTTCAGGACCAAAGCCTCACAACAAGATACTATCACTTTCACATAGTCAAGGATGAAACTAACCCGGAATACAGGATCTGCGGTAAATATGATGAATCTATCGACCATATTATCTCAGGATATTCGGAATTGGAAAAAAAATGAATCTACCCAGAGACATAACAAAGTAGTGACATGTGTGCACTGGAAGATATGCATGAAGCACAAAATCGAAACCACTGAGAGATGGTATGAACACTAACCAGACACAGTTACCCAAACTAACGATGTAAATAACTTCTGGGTCATAACAATTCAATCCGATAGGAAAATAAAAGCCGACAGACCTGATATTATCATAAAACAAAAAACAAGAAATTCAGGAAGTGTATGCTTATTGACAAAGCAGTACCATCTGAGAGAAGCATCTCCATGAAAACTATCTAGAAATTGTTCAAATACAGGGTCCTGAAAATCGAGATGTGGGGGAATGAAAACTGAGACTGTACTGATAGTAATCGGAACACCGGGTCTCGTGAGAAAAGAAATAGACAATTTTACTAACAGTGTCCTAGCTAACATTAACATACTAGTTACCCAGAAAATCGTGCTACTAAAAACATCCTATATACTAAGAAAAGTGCTATAAATTAAAAGACAATTCTCCTATACGACCTATTAATATTAAGAAGAAGAAGAAAATGAGTAGAAAAGAAAGAAGAATTAATATTACGCATATTTTAATGTCGTTCAAATTAAGAAAAAAGGAACGATATGATTCAGCTGTATCAAAGTGATTTTAAGTTGTAAAATATTCTATTTTTCCGTAATAGTAATTATTGAAATAAATACTTACTAGTTTAGTCGATAGATATCGATAATTAAATTTCTAAAGAAAATATATATGCACGTGTGTATTTGGAAAAGTGTGATAGTTAAATAGAAAATTTAAGATATGCAGAAGTATAGATAGCTAGACGGATATGAAAAGGTTTAGAAAGAAAGAAATTACGAAAACGTCTAATATATATATATATATATATATATATATATATATATATATATATATATGTGTGTGTGTGTGTGTGTGTGTGTGTGTGTGTATACTAATATATAAGTAAAAAATATTGAAATTCTTAGAAAATTTTGTACAAGAAATTGTTGTATAGAGATAATAAGATTTGAAAAAAATATGTTTATATATGGGATGAGTTAGATATGAAAAGACAGAAATGAAAAGGTTCTGTATACATACATACATACATACATACACACACACACACACACACGCACACACACACACACACACACACACACACACACACATATATATATATATAAAATATACAGCAAAAAATACCTCAATATATATATATATATATATATATATATATATATATATATATATATATATATATATCAATATCAATATACAGCCAAAAAATACCTCAACATACGGATAGTCTATTTCAAACCATTCTTCACACGGCTATCATCAGCCTCTAAGTGCTTGTCTCGGAGGATTATTCTAAATTTATTTTCAAAGTCAATCCTCCTGTAGTTGGCACCTTGTTACTGAGAGTGGGTTTGTGTTAGCAATTGATGGGGGCGTAAGGTATCTTATCCCTGGTGAAGCGGTCTGGGGTTGAAGTTTATGGCCAGGAATTTTCGTTGTTTGTAGTTTACTATCCGTTCCTACTATGTGGTGATTCTTATAAAGGCCGCGGAGTGTGTTATTTTGGGGGATTCAATGTAAATATTTTTTGTACTAGTAAGCGATAGGGGATTTAAACTTAAGTTTTTAAGATTAATGTAAATTATTTGAGATAGATTTATAGATTGTGAGTAATACCAGAGTAACCGATGGAATAACTAGTGCTGTCCAACACACTTATACGCGTACATACCTTCATACATACATATATGTATACATTTACATGTTCATAATTATATGCCACTGTAAAAAAAAAATACATATGCTCTGTTAAAATAAAAACATCGAGCACTATGTAGATCAGTTTTAATAATTAATATTATTAGGATCCACCAGGATTATATAACAATGTATCGATTACCAGTACTATATATATATATATATATATATATATATATATATATATATATATATATATATATATATATATTCAATTATTAAATGAGCTAGGAAGAACCAAATGCATATTTATTAATAATATACCCCTTATATATATATATATATATATATATATATATATATATATATTTATATATATATATATATATATAGGGATATATATTAATAATAAATATGCATTTTCGTCTTATAATTATAGAATATATTATAGAATATATATATATATATATATATATATATATATATATATATATATATATATATATATATATATATGTATATATATATATTTTGGTTGTTAGTTACTGTGGATGAAAAAAAGTATGTTATTATAAGAGCTGTACTAGACAGTGAAGAAAAAATATATATTTATTATTAATATAACCCCATATATATATATATATATATATATATATATATATATATATATATATATATATATATATATATTCGTTTTGGTACTTATATTGCCCAACTGTGGATGAAAAAAAATCTATTATTATAAGAGCTGTACAAGACAGTGAAGAACAATTAATATGGACTCTCTCTCTCTCTCTCTCTCTCTCTCTCTCTATATATATATATATATATATATATATATATATATATATATATATATATATATATATATAGGGGCTTTATATTAATAATAAATATGCATTTTGTTCTTTACTGTCGAGTACACCTCTTATAATAATTGAATTTTTTTTCATCCGCAGTCGGGTAATGTAACTGCCAAAACGCAAGGGGCTACTGAATTTTAGAGAATATGAGAAAACACATTATTGCGGAGAGAGAACAGTAAAGAACAAGAATTAAGAATAGTTGTACTAAACGCTGAGGAACAAAATATATAACTATTATTATTATTATTATTATCATTTTTATTATTATTATAGATTTTGTCTCGGTCAGTTGACATCGAACACTGTTTTATTAGCAGCAGGTTTCACTGTACGCTAATTTATGTATTGTATATTTTTCTATGTATGACTAACATAGTTAAATAGCTGAGAAACATATACAGAAGCATAGATAGATAGATAGATAGATAGATAGATAGATAGATAGATAGATAGATAGAAAGAAAGAAAGAAAGGAAAAAGATTAACTCCGTACCATT